>BMAV01016969.1:0-14128 GCA_019973955.1 Trichonephila inaurata madagascariensis | reverse complement strand
GGGAAACGTCTAAATGAATTATTATTTGTAGCTGATTTCGATAAACTGCTTTATTATTATTATTATTATTTTGTCATCACTTAAATTTCTAGGTATTTTCAATATGTTTTGTCATGGTAACTATGTGTTAATTCATTTATAAGACATTCCATAGTGAAAAAAAATGATGTAGTTGTCATGAATAAAAATTTATTATAGTAAGTGAGACAAAAGCATCAATAATATATATATTTTTTAAGAAAATCATACTCTATTTAAATTGTTTTATAGTGACCACACACACATTTTTAATTATATTTATTGAAAGAGAATTTTAAATATTTTTGTGATAAGGGTAATTTCCTTTTCACTTTAAATTTTTCCTTCACATCCAAAGGAGAAAAATGCAGAAAACTTTGAGCAATGACATATTTAATGATTTTGAGCCCCTGAGAAAAATGGTGTCGTCCTCGTCACTTGACCATGATTTAAAACTACGAGGTCCGTCGCCAATAGCCCTCGTGCCAAAAATTTTTATTGAACAAGTTATAAGTTTTAAATGTCTAAGTCACCTTGGCTCGAGGAATAAAAATATGACAGGGGATTTCAGTAACTGATCATCATATATAGATGCTTAATTTGAAAAAATTAAGATGAAAAAAAGGTATATTTTTACTCAAAAATGTCTGCCATTGCTTCAAAAATACAAATAAAAAAAATAGAATGTCTGTTTTTATACATATATATTGCAGGAAAAGGATGACATTAGGAATTTCATCAAATCCCTAAGGGAGATGATCAATTGACGGGAGCTTTTAAAATAACGTCTCTTCAAGGTCATTTCTTTGATGAAAGCTTGGGATTTGAACAAATCTCTGATCTGTTTCAGTATAAGATGATGAAATAATATTGTCAAGAGTTAAAAGTGTTTATTTAACAAATAGGGTGCATTATTAAACGTAGAAGTAAGTAATACAACAATAGTCACAATGAAATACAAATTATTTATTTGAAACTAATTAACAAATAATTATAAAATTAGGCTGGTATTTTTATGTGTAACATCTTTCCTCCCGGTTGCTTACACACTGAAATATCAATCCATCTGTTAATCCTATGGTACCATTTTTTTTAAAGATATGAAGCTGATATTTAGGGGATCGATAGTACTACCTGTATGGTTACGAAGTACAAGGACTAGACCCCCCCCCCAGGTGGTGGCCGCGGTAGCCGAGTGGTATAGGAACCCGTGGCTTGCCTTGTCACGAGTTCGAGCCCAGTACCACTAAAGACCCGCCGTGTAGGGCAGCGATGCACGTTAAATCTGTCGAGAGCTGAAACGTCCTCCCATTGGTGGGTGTGTGTAGTTAGAGAGGGGGGTGCCAGCTCAGGTGTCGTCCACGTCACTTGACCATGGTTCGTCAATTACGTGGTCCGTCGCCAAAAGCCCTCGTGTAGCTAAACAGTGCGACGTTAATAATCAATCAATCAATCAACCCCCCTGGACAGAATTTTGCCGGTGCAGAACCTGAATAGTTCATCATTTCACTGAAACAGTTCAGGGATTTGATAAAATCACTTACTTTCATCAGGAAAAAGACCTTGAAGAGACGTTATTTTAACAACTCCCGTCAATTAATCATGGTGGCCGCGGTAGCAGAGTGGTATAGGTATCGGATCGTGGCATGCCTAGTCACGAGTTCGAGCCCAGTACCACTAAAGACCCGCCGTGTAGGGCAGCGATGCACGTTAAATCTGTCGAGAGCTGAAACGTCCTCCCGTTGGTGTGGTAGTTAGGAGAGGGGGTGCCAGCTCAGGTGTCGTCCCCGTCACTTGATCATGGTTCAAAATTACGTGGTCCGTCACCAAAAGCCCTCGTGCGACAGTGCGACGTTAATATTCAATCAGTCAATTGATCATATCCCTTAAGGATTTGATGAAATTCCTAATTTCGTCATTTCCCCTGCGACATATAAACATAAAAGGGAACAGAACTCACCCGATTGCATTGAGCATTTTACTAAATAAAACTTGAATTTCCGAAACAGAATGTTCCTGAGGGGGCTCGCCTTCTTTAGGTGGGTACGGGTGTCACAATCCCGAGGTACCCTAGTGATCTTTTCCTTTTCCCAAGGGGTTTACTATCGTTGGTAAACACGGGTGTCACAACCCCGGGGTACCCCAATGATCCTTCTCTATTTTCGACCCTCCATCTTGTCATCCAATTTCTTTTCTTTTCCCGTCCAGACCACAGACCTATGAATGTTTGGCGCACTATAGCCAAAACTGGCTCTTGCACCATAAAACACCAAACTCATCATCATCATCACCGAAACAGAATGAGGCGGTAGGGAGGCGCATTTTATTTCTATGAATAAGTTGACTTTTGTTGTTGAATTATTATTTATGACTTCCCAAAGCTAAAGCCCTTTAACCTCCAGCATGGAGTGTACAAAAGAATATTCATTCTTATAACCAAGCCTCGTTGCATTTTTATAAAGAAATGATGGCAAACAAAGAGAGAATACTTCCATTCCATCATGGATACTAAAACGCAATATATGCATTTTAATAAAATCAGGAACTATGAAACTTTCAGAAACATATCTGCTGTTCGAAAACCAAGCTGTTTTTTGAAATGGTAATGAAATTTATTCCATCACACACACACACACAAGGTTTTGGTCAATATAGAAATAATTTTCATCAACCAATTATTCTATTTCATTTTAAAGATTATTACGCATAAGTTAACTCAAATAACAACACAATTTATGCAATTATAAAAGCCAGATAAAGAAAATTCATCTTACAGGATTTTGCTACTAAAAAAAACTTTTTGTTTTTGAAGGAAACTTTTTCTACATATTAGTTTAAATGTTAATCCTTGATGTTATTCCACAACTGATTTCAATCACCTAACAACAACAAATCTAGGTTCTGGAAAAAAAGTAAATAAAAAAGTGATGAATGAAAAGAGCATGAAATCACCCGTATATCTTAAGAATTTATATCCGAATTAATTTGTTAAAAAAAGGACAATTGCTTGGACATCAAGTATTTTTAAACTAAATAATAAAATTGAAAACTCACACACACAATTCTTGGAAACTATGTATTTTTTTCTTCATTTTTTAAGAAAAGAAAAAAAGAAAGAAGCTAACTTAAACTCGTTTTAACAACAGAATAAATACGAAGGTGAGTCGGAAAATAAGTTTCCCTTTTTGATTGCGGTCAGGGTTGTGTGTAAAAGTCAAAACATAGAATGAAATAGAAGATATAACTCTTTATTTTTCCACATAAGTACTAAGTACATTGTGACATTTGTCATACCGCTTGATAAGCTTCAAAAACCCTCTAGGAAAAATTCAGGGCTTTGCATACAGAAAAAGCATTTAATGGCTTGTTTGACTTCAGTATTGCTTCCAAAGTGCCTTCGAACGAGATTCTTCTTCAAAGCCAGAAACAGATGAAAGTCACTTGGTGCGAGATTAGGACTGGAGGATGGTGTAGGTCCGGGGTGGGCATTACGTCGATCGCGATCGACAGGTAGACCGCAAGGGTATTTTCGGGTGGTCGCCTGAAGATTTTAACAGTAATTATTTTCGGAAAATTTAAGGTTGGCTGACAGTACTCAGACTAAGTCTTCTACTGACTACAACAACAAAAACTAGCTTTAGATAAAAAAGTTTAATTTTTTAATGTATTTTGAATTGTTTTATAATAAATGCATTATTTGATATAATTATATTTGGACCTATTACTATTATTTTGTATCTTGCGTTTTGCTTTAAACGCGGTTTTAAAAGTGGTTTTTTAATTTTAATTCTGTAGGCACGTACATATTCCGTATTTATTCTTAACTTATAATAATAATAACCTTTTCCTTACCTCACCACACCTACGACATAGAGCAGTGATGCACACACGAATTTTTAAAGGGGGTCGAGGGTCTACCATTCTCATATCATACCCCAATACGTAGCCAATCATTTTTTTTATTATTATTTTTTATTTTGACGATTGTCGGGAACAAAAATGAGTAAAAAACAAATTACTAAATAAATAATTAATATAAATTAATAAAAAATACTAATAACAAATATTAATTACATTTTACATTCTTTATACATGGGATTATAATCGGAAAAAAAATCAAGGGTTATGAAGGAGGGACCGGATCCGGGGACCCTTTCCCCTTGTGTGCGCCATTAACACTGGGTGGACCGCAACACCTTGAAAAAATTAGACGTGACCCGTACCCTGAAAAGTGTGCCCACCCCTGGTGTATAGCAATGGATAAGTAATCCTTCTACTAACTTCTTCAGTTGAACTTATTTGAATTTAGGTGATGATATTGATGTACTCTTGACGAATAGGTAAGCAAATATAAAAATACTATTAATAAACAATCAAAAACTCGAGAAGAAATAAATTTAAATACTAATAATAGTACTTGAGTATATATATAATAATAGTAATAATTAATAATAGTACTCGAGACAGCAGGAAAAAAACATAGGATTGACGGTCGACGATGAAAAAACTAAATTCATGACAATAACAAACAGAATCCCAAATCTACAACCGCTGAAAATTAATGAATATGAATT
This sequence comes from Trichonephila inaurata madagascariensis, assembly GCA_019973955.1. Classification (NCBI taxonomy): domain Eukaryota; kingdom Metazoa; phylum Arthropoda; class Arachnida; order Araneae; family Nephilidae; genus Trichonephila; species Trichonephila inaurata. The sequence goes on along the minus strand of BMAV01016969.1, from coordinate 9,536 downwards.
TGAACAAGTGATTAAATTTAAATACTTGGGCACACTTGTAAATAATAGTAATGACATAAAAATTGAAATTAAAAATAGAATCAAGGTGCTAACAGATGTATCACAGATTGTGAAACCAGTTTAAGGCTATTTTTGGCTAATGTTAAAGAATAGGGACCAAATTCCGAATATTTTTTCAGATATAAAAGTGCTCCAACTTTAATATTATATTCTGGCTTCAATATCCTTTAGAGAGCCGGAGTGGGCATTAAGTCGATCGCGATCGACCGGTGGACCGCCAAGACATTTTGGGGCGATCGTCTTTACATAAAACTTTAGACGCGCATACTTAAAAAACACAGGTGGTTATCAAGATAATGGAAACACCCACGAATATAAGAGACACCGTGAATAAAACTGCAACCCAAATTTGAGAGACGTTTTCAAGAATTTACAACACTAGAATCAAAAGTTGCATTCATGGGTAGCCCCCATTTGGCAATGTCGATGTGAAAAATAAAACTAAAAATATGTTACATGTTCTCTTTATCTCTCCAGGAAAACGAAGAGTTTTCTCCTACAAATGGACGTTATTTGTAAAGAATAACTTTTGGAATCGAATAGACAAAGCAATGTATCCCAATTTTAAAAAAGCTGCGATTCATTTAACATCATTCTTTCGCTCTACCTCTATCTGTGTGAATCTACATTTTGAACGAATATAATTAAGGCAACATATCATTCCCGTTTCACAGACGATTGGGCTGCGGTAGCCCAGTGGTCAAGGTATCGGATCATGGCAGGCATGTCATGTGTTCAAGCCCAGTACTACTAAAGACCCCCGTGTAGGGCAGCGATGCACGTTAAATCTGTCGAGAGCTGAAACGTCCTCCCGTTGGTGTGGTAGTTAGGAGAGGGGGGTGCCAGTTCAGGTGTCGTCCACGTCACTTGATCATGGTTCAAAATTATTGGCTTTGCATACGGAAGAAGCGATGTAACAGCTAGTTTAACTTCAGTATTATTTCCAAAGTGCCTTCAGGCGAGATTCTTCTTCAAAGCCAGAAACAGATGAAAATCACTTGGTGCGAGATCAGGGCTGTATAGCGGATCGTGTAGGTGCTCTTAACCAAGAGCTGCAATATAGTTTTGCATTGCTGTTGCCGAGTGTGGTCTCGCATTGCCATCCAACAATAGAACGCCAGATCTGAGAAACTCAGGCCGTTTTTTCCAAATCACCTCTTTCAGTTTCGATCAGAGTGTCACAAAACTGCGTAGGCTCTGTGACACCTTGGTTCCAAACTCCAAACAGTCCACACACTCAAAAGTAAACGCTTCTTCCATATGCAAAACCCTGAGTTTTTCCTGGAGGGTTTTTTGAAACTTATAAAGCGGTAAGACAAATGCCTCTATGTACTTGGTACCTATGTGGAAAAATAAAGTTATGTTTTATCTTTATTGCCTCATATGTTTTGACTTTCATACACAACTCTGACCACAGTCGACAGGGGAAACTTACTTTCCGACTCACCCTCGTATAATTCCGTAAATTTAACTTTCCTACTTCAAACTTTTGGCTTTTCAGCTTTAAACTTATTTTGAAATTATTTATTTTATCTGAAAAATTGTATTATCAATTACTCATGCTATTTTAAGGCAAAATAAAGAGGATATTGTTATATTCACTTTTTGAAGATTTTAACCAGAAGTTAATAAACGCAAACCCAAATCATCTGAATCATTTTTTGCCGTTTCACTGCCTCGACGTTTCCACTTCACAATTGCATCACTCACAGTGGATTTAAGCTTCTGTAGAATGTCCGCAATCTCACGGATTTCCCACAAAGGTGGCATCCCACTATACTGCCACGATCAAACTCACTAGGCTTACTCATTGCCTCCCAAACGCATAAATACAATCTGACAAACCACTACCAACACTTTTATAGCTTTCAATTACGTATCAAATTGCGTCACTCACCAGAACCACTTTTATAAGGGGTGTCCGGATACTTTTGGCCAGATAGTGTATATATATACAGTTAAGCTGCCTTTTTATTCGTTATTCAAGGTTTAAAGGTGTGCATCTATGTGAAAAATTTTAAATTATAATTTTTTGCTTTCGAGAGAGAGGCGGCATCTTCCATTTTTGTCCGGGGCGGCAAAATTGCTAGAGGCGGCCCTGCAATGGTGTAAAGAGCACAAAAACTGGACATCTCATCAATGGAGTCGTGTCCTCTTTACGGAAAGGTGATGTTTCAGTGCCACAAGCTATTTTAATGCCAGTTGATTTGGACACGGTTTCATTCTAGCAACATCTCGGAAAGAGACCGTTACGGTGGTCTTGGTGTTGCCGTTTGAGTAGACATTAAGTTGAACAGGTGGACTGAGTTCCACGTTATCGACAGTGGCTCTGTAACGGAGACCGCTATTGTAAGAAGATGATCCTTCCTCATATGCGTCTACTCCGAGGTGCTTTTGGATCAGGCTATGTTTTTATGGATTACAGTGCACGGCCACACCGGATTGATAATGTTCAGCAGCAACTGGAAAATGAAGATATCACACTTTATCACAAGATAAAGGATTAGCCAGCCTTTCCCTGATTTAAATCCCGAAGAGCATGAGTGGGATGCTTTGGGGAGACGCGCGCCTTGCGGCACGATTACATCCTCTGGGGAACACTTAAGGGTACCAGAACATGCTCGAAGGAGAAAAACGCCAAAACTAAGACTCTCTGTTTGTGGGATATATATCTTTACAAATTTCCAAGAGAGCTTATATATATATTTTTTTGCGATCTTAATAAAGATATTGTAATCGTTCTGTAGAAATACAAAAATAATTTTTTAGTTAAAAAATAGTTTTTTTTCTGTTTAATTTAAGTTGGACACAATTTTTGAGATTTCATAAAACATGCTATTGTTTAAAAGTACCCTTTTTTTTAAAAAAAAAAAAAATATTTCTTAAATATGTAAAATATTTTTTGCACATTCATAAAACAACACATAAAATATACTGAACCTATTTTTTTAGTAAAATATTAAGATGGTTTTCTTTAAAAAAATTATTAATCCTTGTAATTTTGAAAATTTTTATTTTTTCCCTTTTTTTCATACTTAAAACTATTTTTTAAAAACTATGTGCAACTGCGACTGGAAAAAATAGATTCACTATATGCACAGGTGTCCTGTAGAGAAGTATAAAAAATTTGGAACCCTATACCTTGCAAGGCAATAGTTTTTTTTTAAAGTGTACCTAAAAGCAAAAAATTATGCTTTGGAGAATAACTAAATATTCGTAAACGTTTGTTTATATTTTTGTGAATTTTTTATTTTAAGGTATCCGACTACGTTCGGAACCGTAATTTTGCAAAAGCGTATAAATGGATAATATTTGATATTTAGTGTCACTTAGATTAGAAAATGTATATAAAATTGTTTTAAGAATAGTATTACAATAAAAAATTATATTTAAGTACAATATTTTGACAAAAAGTGAACATAGAATGACCCATTTTCAAAATATTCTCCTTTTGTGAAAAATGCTTCTATTATAATATTTTCCCTGTATAAAGCTCGGACCTCTGTACAGAGGCTCAACTAGAATTTTTGAAATATATAACTTAGAAGTGGGTTTTTTTATCCATGTTTTACGACAACAGAGGGGAGGAATTCTAAGAAAAAAACGCTGATTACTATTTCAATTGGTTAAAAATAATGTGAATTTTTCAAAAATCATGGTTGAGCCTCTGTACAGAGGTCTGAGCTATATACAGGCAAAATATCATTATAATAGAAGTATTTTTCACAAAAGGAGAACATTTTGAAAATTGGTCATTCGAAGTTAATTTTTTGCCGAAATATTGTACTTAAATATATTTTTTTTTTTTTTTTTTAATATGTCCTTAAAACAATTTTATACATGTATTCTAATCTAAGTGACATTAAATATCATGAAAATTATACATTTATGTGCTTTTTTAAAATCACGGTGTTCCGAACGTAGTCGGAGGTTATTTTATCAACGAACATATAAGTGTTATGCATTTTGGATTCAGAAAAATATGCACTATTTTTTAATTCTAAAATTGAAAAATCGATTTTTTGAATGTGTATGATGTCCTGGTTCCCTTAACAACTGAAACAGATGTTGATTGAAGAATGAACACTCTTACCTCAAGAACTATTGGACAATCTGGTGTTGAGTATAAAGATAAGGTGCAAAGCAACCATTGCGGTAACGGGAGGCCATATCTCGTACTAAGAAACATCTGCTGGTTATTCTTCCTTCTGAACAAACAATCGTGCATAACAATACTATGAGTTCAATAAAGCCTGTTTTTTTTTTGCTTCCATACAATATGTATTGTATTCATTTTCACATGACTATGCTTTCGTACAAAATGCTGCCTTTCATTTCTGAATTTCACGTCTCTCAGATGATTTCTGGTAAGTTATGGTAAAAAACTGTTGCTTATGTTTTGCAGACTAGTATTTTCCAAAAACTTAGCACATATCCAAAAAACTTTTCAAAAGCAACATCAAACATTGATAGCTAACCTTACAACAGATGAGTAGTAATTTTTTTTTCAATTAAGGTATACGACTACGTTCGGAACCATGATTTTGCAAAAGCGTGTAAATGGATAATATTTATGATATTTAGTGTCACTTAGATTAGAATACATGTATACAATTGTTTTAAGGACATTATGACGAAAAAAAATTATTTAAATACAATATTTTGGCAAAAATTAATTTAGAAAACTTTTTCCAAATGTTCTCCTTTTTAAGAAATGCTTCTATTGTATTAATCTTTTGCCTGTGTATTCAGCTCAGACCTCTGTACAGAGGCTCAACTAGAATTTTTGAAGTGCATAACTCGGAAGTCGGTTTATCCATGTTTTACGAAAACAGAAGGGAGAAATTTTAAGAAAATACGCCGATAATTTATTTCAAATTATTTTAACTCTGAAAATAATGTGAATTTTTCAAAAATCACAGTTGAGCCTCTGTACAGAGGTCTGAGCTAAATACAGGCAAAATATTAATATAATAGAAGCATTTCTTACAAAAGGAGAACATTTGGAAAAAAGGTTATTCTAAGTTAATTTTTTGCCGAAATATTGTATTTAAGTAATTTTTTTTTGTCAAAATATATCTTTAAAACAATTTTATACATGTATTCTAATCTAAGTGACACTAAATATCATGAAAATTATGCATTTATGTGCTTTTTTAAAATCGTTGTTCCGAACGTAGTCGGATACCTTAAATAAATTACTTCTTTACAAGAAAATAGAAAACATCTCTCCAAGAAACACACTGAACTATATCATCCACCACATTCAAATGTCAAAAAATAGTGTAATTTACCCACCAAAAGTAATGTCAAGTGCTTTCTTTCTCACATGATTTATTGTCTGTGGTTATCAACGTGCGCTCAGAAATGCACACACTCGGGTTTTTGAATAAAATTAAGTTGAACTAGAACGTAGGCAACACACACACACACACAATATGTATTTGAAGGTTTTAAAGCCAAATTGTGTTTTCACTCTTGTTGAAAATCAGATGTAACAAAAAAAAAAAATTACGCTTTGTAAGATTAATAATCTTAATTTATGAGGATATCAACAAGAGGTAACACTATAAACAATCAAATGAAAAGTATATTTTTCCCTCTCTTTTTATAAATATCCATTTTTTAAGCGAGTTATTTTCCCGCACAAAAGCTATGCTGATGAGTAAAGAACTCTGCTCTTTCTTATTAAAATAGATGATGCTAAATGTGAACTAAATAAGAACTTTTATCACATTCATGTTTCTCAATTAATGCAATTATTTAGTATTTCATACAGAAAAAAACAAATCTGCAAATCAAATAATAAAATTTAGATGTTTATTATTATTATTATTATTTAATCGGTTTAAACTTTATGACCTCTCTGGATGTGAAAGAAAAATAAATTTCGTACCTTTTTGTGAATGTGCTATGTTCTACCTTTTTAAATTAATCAAGGCCGTGGAAATGATGAAATGTAAGAGAACTAAAATACATGATGTAATAAGTTTTATGAAATTAATGTTAAGAATTTACTACAAAATTCTTGAATGATTGAATTGTTTTCAACATCCCAAAGAAAGACATTTTCTTCGTATTCTTCATTTGATACTTTGAACATACTAAGGCCCATTGCATTCTTTGATCAATTTTATGAGCAATTTTTTTAAGTTAACTGACTACGTTCGGAACTGTGATTTTGAAAGAGCTTATAAATGAACAATTTTTTGGTATTTAGGGTCAGTTGAATTAGAATATACACATAAAATTAGATTTAAGGATATTATCACAGGAAAAAAATGATTTAAGCGCAGTTATTTGGCAAAAAATGAAGAAAGAATGATATATTTTCAAAACATCCTTTTATGAAAAATGCTTCTATATTAATAATACTATACGTATATATATATATATAGGACTTCTATACTGGGGTTGAACTACAATTTTTGAAAAAATTAACATTATTTTCAGAGTTAGATCAATTGAAATAATAACGGGTGTTTTTTTGTTAGTTTCGCAACTTGGATAGAATAAAATATAAATAAATACACTTCTAAATTACATGTCTCAAAAAGTTTAGTTCAAGCCTGGCACAGAAGTGCTAGCCATATGTAGGCAAAGTATATTATTATTATAGAAGCATTTTTCATTAGAAGAATGTTTTGAAAATATGTCCTTCTTTCTTTATTTTTTCCAAAATAACAGGATTTAAATATTTTTTTTTTCTTGTAATAATATTCTTAAAAACAATTTTATACATATATTCTAATCAGTGGCGCCCAAAGGGTGGCACCATGCCCCTTGATTTTTCTTTTCTATTAATTATAATCCAATGTATACAGTACGTAAAATTTAATTAAATATTTGTTATTAATAATTAATTTTATTAATTAATGCTAATTACGTATTCATTAATTTATTCCTCACTGTTTTTGCTCCCGACAATCGACAAAATCAAGAGTATATGTTTGGCGGCGTATTGGGGTATAATATAAGAATTCGACCCTGGACCCCCACCCCTTGAAAAATTCTTGTGTTCGTCACTGATTGTAATTCAACTGACACTAAATATCAAAAATTCATCCATTTCCACTCTTTTTCAAAATCCCGGTTCCGAACGTAGTCAGTCGTCACCTTAAATAACTATTTGGTTTTTTTAAATAATTTTCTTTTATCTCTCAGTAGCTACATATTGTGACGTTTGAGGTAAATAAAGGCAGCGCAGCGCTTCTCGAACTGTGGGGCGCGCACTCCTAGGGGGGCTTGATAACTCTACGAAAGTGGCGCAAGCATGCTGAAAAGTCGAAAACAAAAGATTATTAAAAAAAAATTTATTAATTTACTGAAAGTAAGTACTCAAACCCAGTGGCGCAACAGCCCATGAGGGCCAGAGCCTACTGTGCACATCCCAGTATATGTGACCATTCGGAGCTGAGGTGCATGAGCAGATATCCCGATCAGGTGGTCAGTCTGAAGCGATAATCCCAGTGCTTAAGTCCCCAAGCAAGCTCTATCGACCCACTGCAGGATGGATGAAAGGCTGAGTGGACCTTACCCAGTCCGAGGCTGGAACCTCGAATCTGTGGTGGGGAAGCGCAAAATTCGGCCACAGGGCCTAACTGAACTTTACTGAAAGTAAGCAAACAAAAACATTCTGATACAATAAAATATCAAATACGCTGATATAATACACTTTTAAATGTATCAGTACTGCACGATGTATTTTATAATTAATCTAACAATACTAAGTTAAGAACACGTTTAATAATTACCAATGACCCCATGGGCTTGTCATACATGAAAGTATATAAAAAAAAAATCAACACTTATCTTGATAATCTGTACAGTTTATAATTAATCTCATAACTGCCTGTTAAAAGTTATGCGATTCGCTCCCCAGTGCTACCATTTACGTAGGCACACGAATGTGATGTATTGGGGGGGGGGGGAGAAAAGGAATAAAAATAAGTAGATCCTCTGAAATAAGTAAATTCTCCGTAATCACTGCCAAGGTCCTTTTATTGCATTCCAAAGTCTTCGGAATAATTTTACGGATAGCAGTGCAGAGAAGAGATCGTACTTCGGAAAGACGTATATATACGTCTGGGGCAATTAACGCTTTGGCTGAGTGAGATGTTTATTTGTGCCAGTGCCACTTAAGAAGGGAAAGCAGTATTGTAGCTTTAGCGTTAAAATATAGTAAAGTATAGTTTTATTGAATTCAATATTGTTATTGTATGGAAGGGGGTGCGATGAAAATTATGATTGAATATTGGGTCACAAATATTGAAAGTTTGAGAAGCATTGAGGTAGCGTGATATTGATTAATTTAAATATTTAGTTTATTAACGTCACAGCTATTATTTACAGATTATACATTGAAGTTATTAAACTTATTCATTAGATTATTAGATTCGAAGTTCTGTTTGTGAGGGAGGAGTTTTTGAGGCTGTTCTCAACGAAGTTTTCAGACCATCTTCCGTTCTCTCTCTGCCCTCTCTAGGGTCTCAGAGATGACAGCCGTCGGCTTCTTTAGCCTCGAGTTACATCCGGTTCGTGGGGGGATTAAGAGGGTTCCTCCTAGTGTCCAAGACAAGACCGTGCAATATTTTTAAGGGTGCAGGTGTCATTGCACGTGTTTGGTGTGGTCTGGTAGTTAGGAGGGGGTGCCAGCTCAGGTGTCGTCCACGCAGACCATGGGTTTAAAAAACGTGGTCCGTCGCCAAAGCCCCGGGACTGAACAGTGCGACGTTTATTCAATCAATCAATCAATTCAGTGGACCATACCCCCAAAAAAACCGATTCATAGGTGTGGGGAACGTCACAACAGGTAGTTTAATTATATAAACAAATAATATAAAAAAAATTTCAAGTCAAATTCCTACTTAGGGGCAACAAAAAAAAATTTTATTAGTCATTTGTTAAATAGTTACAATTAATATAAAAATGTATATACATATGACAGAATCATAATATTAGGTGGTAAAATAGAAAGCAATTTTCCGTTCGGTTTCCCATTTTTCTTTCTATATATGATGTTAGACTATTATTTTTTTGTTTACTATTTATTCATAAATTAAATTTAATTATTCCAATAAAATAGCATAGAAAAAAGAAATTACATTCTCAGAAATTAGGTCATCCCAGATGGGATTCGAACCCATGATCTTTGGATTAGAATTTCAACGCGCTATCCTTTGCGCTTCAGGAACACAACGAATGATTTTTCCTTTAAATATAGTGTTGGACTATTATTTTTTTTTTTTGTTATATTATTTTAATTTAAAATTTTAAATTTAAAGAACTTTTTTTTAAAAAAAATGCATTTAAAACAAAATTTATCCATACAAGTTTAAAAAAAGTATTTATTGGAGATGAATAAAAGTATTTTTTTAACGATTGAAAATTTGAACAAAATACAGTCGAACCCCCGTATAACGAACCTCTATATTTTAATTTTCAAAACAATTTTCCGAAACCCCCGAAATTTTCAT
>BMAV01016968.1:293613-313208 GCA_019973955.1 Trichonephila inaurata madagascariensis | reverse complement strand
TCTTTTATACTGAACTTGGAAGTTTTGAAATAAAATGCAAACCTTTATGATCACTGGGGTGCCAAAAGTATTGTGTCGCGTGCCATCATTGGCACGCGTGCCACTGGTTCGCCCCCCATCCCTGCTTTAGGGTTACATGAGAATTACTCGTGAATAACCTCATAATTTAGTGTGTTTATCAGATGTCAAGGAAGATGCTTGGATTGAAGTATCCCTTTTTCACGTCTCGTGTGGACATAAGGCTAAGTTGGGCCGAACGAAACACTTTCCTTATAATTATCTTTGGCACGTGCAGGATTTAAATCCTGAACGCTGAGTTTTCACAGCTTGCTAACGCTTTAAAATCGAAATTAAGCAACTGATAGTCAGATTCTAAGTTTCCGTTTATCTGCAAAATAAAAAATAAATGTATATGATCTAGACATTTTATCCTTATTCGAATTCCCACAAAAACTCTTTATTTTCAATCTATGTTTGCGGGCCACATTATCAATCTATATTAGATAGAATCATTATCGTTCTATATTAATCAGCAGCATTATCCTTCTATATTAATCAACAACATTATCCTTTCACATTAGACAACAACATTATCCCTCTATATTAGATAGAAGCATTCCTCTATATTAGACAGAATTATTCTTCAATATTAGACAGCAATATTATCTTTCCATAGTAGATATTAGCATTGTCGCTCTGTATTAGATAGCAGCCTTATAACTCTATATTAGACAGAAGCATTACCCCTTTGTATAAATACCCACACAAATTTTGTTACGTAGAACAAGGCCCTTACACCAGGTTTTCCCAAAGGGGTGCGCCCTAAAGGTGGGGGATAAGTCTACAAGGGGGCGCGAGCATATTGAAAAGTCAAAACAAAAGATTATTTTAAAAATTTTTAAAAAAAGTTACGAAAGTAAACAAAATACATTTGATGTAATAAAAAAAATAATCAAATTATTCCTTAAAATGGTATTTTGGGTTTTTTTTTTCCCAAAAAAAAAAGGGTTTTTGGGGTTTCACGTATAATATATACAAAAAAACACTGATATTGATAGTTTATACGGTTTATAAATAATCCCATCAATCCCGTTTAAAAAGTTAGGGAATCGCCCCCAATGCCCCATTTTCCTAGGGGGGGATTCCAGTTTTGGGGGTGGGAAAAAAAAGGAAATTTAAAATGGAAATCTTTTAAATTAAGCAAATCCTTCAAAAAAACTGTAAAGGGTCTATTATTGCTTTTAAAAAAGATTTCGAATAATTTTATGGATAACAGGCCGAAAAGATCAAAATATATTTATATATATATATATATATTTTATATATATATATATATATATATATACGTGGGGGGTTTAAACGCCTTTTTGGATATATAAAACGTCCGGGGTTTAACACACCGGTTGAGCGAGACTATATATACGCCGGTGGCACTTAAGAGGATAAAGTCGTGTTGAAATTTTGGGGTCAAGGTATAGTATTATTGAATTCAATGCATTGTTATTTGCATCTGGGGGGAGGGAGGAAAATCATATGAATATTTGCAAATAATGAAAGTTTGCGAAGCACTGCCTTACACGAAAATAGAGAATATTTAAATGTTAAAGGCTTCGTTTGTATTGACATAGCCATTAATCAAGCGTACTTACTTATCTTCAGCTACAATATTTACTATCGTAAGTTGCATTAATTAATTCTGATAATGAATCGATCAATGTAAAATATGAATTTTCATTAGATTACAAAATAGATTAGCCCACATCTAACTAACAACAACAAAAAAAAAAAGAATTTTATAAACATGTATGTTCTTTGTATCACTATGTTCCCTCTCTCTGTCTTAAACAAAGTTGCAACAAATCCCATCCTTAAAAACTATACTGAACACAAAGATCTTATCTTCTACAATGTACTATATTTTAAAAGAAATAAACCGAGCTTTTACTTTTTTTTAAAATAGTTTTTAAGCCAAACCTTTTTAAATTTCCCCATGGATTTTTGTCACAAGATGTAATGAGTTCTTTGCGTCTCAAGATCCAGAACGTTGACAAAATCTTTTTTTGTCGCTTGGGTTTAAAATTTGAGATTCAAAAATTTCAAAGGAAATTTTTTTTCCAACATTAGTATATCGCATTCGGTTGGTGGAACCGGCATCTCTCTTAAAATGATTTTGAATGTATCATTTTAGAATAAAAAAAAACTTTGTGGGAAAAAAAAAATAAAAAAAATGTCGAGACAAGGGTTCTGGTTTTGAAATTTTGTATTTTCTTTGTTGCTTTTGACAGAAACCGAGAAAGGTACGACATTTTTTTCCTTTTCTTGAGATGACACAAAAAGAGGTGAAAGTTCTTGATACGGATCTATATTTAATACTTCATTTATTGCTCACCCATGCGCAATTTAGCCACCAACTTATTTTTAGCACTTTCTTTTTTGTTCTTTTTCTGCAAAAAAGAGATGAGATTCCGAAGTGGAACAGACGAGGGGGGAAAAAAGAGGAAACGGCTTTTGGCAAATTAGAAATGAGAGTAGATTTTGATCTAAAAAATTGCTTTTTTCTAACAAGAATAAATGGTAATTTCATTTATGTTTAGCGTTGATAGGCATTTTTCTCAAAAACTCGTTTCATAATATGGAGCAACGACATTAAAATGTGACGTTAAAAAGACGTGTTAAACGTAAAAAAAATGTTAGATTATCATAAATAGTTTAGCAGAAACATCCAATTATCATAATTTTCCAACCAAACTTGACCCATTATGAAAAAGAACTTCTGTTAATGATGGTGTTGGAACGGAGAATATACTTCCGCGTTTCTATGAAAGAATACGGGATCTTTTGTATAATATAGGACAAATAATATGAAAAAAATAAACAAACTTGAATTTATATTTTATTTGAATCTGCTAGTTTTTACTTTTTTAAATCAAACTTTAGAGGCTAAAATAAAAAGATTCAAAATTTCAAATTAATTTACCAATGATGTTTTACACCATGTATTAACTTTTTGAACATTCTAAATTTTTACTGAACCTATTAAAACCCCCAATAAAAATTGCACCAAATTAATTTTAAATTTATTGTAATGTCCTTGCCTTGTAAATTGAGGAAACTTGATTGATGCTTTTGATGGTTTATTGTATCACGATCACACAACATAAATTTATGTATATTTTGTAGATATTTTAAGTACAAATCGTAAATAATTCGAGTTGATGATACTCGTAGAGAAATAAAGCAAATAGTTGGTCCGTATGGCCTCCAACCCTTCTCCTCCGGGAATGAAAAATTTTTAAGGGGGTTTTAAGCAAAATCTTTTTTTTTTTTGACAATTTGAGTTTTTTAAATTTTAAATTGTACAGATTTTAACCTTCTAAAAATACCTTATTTTAACCTCTAGTATATTTAGAAGCCAAAAACCTATCTTTAAATAATCGTTGAGTTCCAGCCCATTTTGGCGAAAAATGCAGAAAAAGTACTTCGTTTTTTAAAAAGGTAAGTATGATATAAATCAAAACATGTATCTTTTTTTAAATTGGCCTTTTATTTTTATTTCCTCCCATTAGATGTATGTTCACTGTATACATTAAAAAACAATTTATCTCAAAATGTAAATTTTTTGGCATGACCTTTCTGAGAAACTCTGTTCAAAGGTATTAAATTTTTTATATTTTTAATGATATCTAATATATACAAAAAGAGCTTGTATAAAAAAAAAATTTATTTTTTTTCAAATTTTTTTTGAAAAAATTTTCAAATTTTAATTTTGAAAAAATATTTCAAAATTTTTTAAAAATTCAAAATTAGCTAAAAACTCATTTCAGTATAATGAGAAAAGGGGTACTTTCATGTATGAAACATTTCAAGCATGTACAAAATAACAGATTTTGAGAAAAGGTAATCGAAAAAAAGCCAATTTAACATTGTCAGTATATATATAGAGAGAGGGTTTTTAACCCTCTTAAAAAACCGTTTAGAGCAGCTCCACAGCCGCTGGTGGAGCAAAAAATTTGTAAAGGGTTATGCGCGTGCACAAAAGTGGGTTTTAACGTTCAACCCCGCAACCCCAGAATCGTGGTGGGTGGTGGACACAGGAATTTAAGGGGCTCAAAACTTGACTGACACCAAATACTTATGATTTTTGTCCGATAAATCCGACTTTAGAAACCCATTTCCCCCGGGAATTTAAAAACAGAAAAAAGAAAGTGGAGGGGATAGAAGGCCCCCCTTTTGGGCAGGGGGGAGCTAATATTCTCCATTACGCCACTGCATTTAAACGCGTTTCATTTGTATTATATTATTGTTTTACAGAAATAAATATCTGTAATGAGTTTTTACTTTTAATATAACGATAAAACATTTATTAAATTTTTTAAAAAATTTTTATCCTAAAACAACAGAAAGGGTTTTTTAGGGTTCGAGGGGTATATTTTTTTTAAAAATGTTATAATTTGTTATAAAATACTAAACACCATTTTAAACAAAAAAGGGACGTTTTGGGGGCCGGGTTTTACCCTTAAAATATATTTTAAAAATATAAAAAGAATGAGCATAAAGAAAAAAAGACTTCAACGAAAAACATTTTATTTAAAACAAAGACATGGGTTAAAAATTTAAAATGTTTTAAAGAAAATTTTTAAAAAATAATCTTAATAAATGTTTTAAAACATAAAAAAATTGCACAGTCCGTTTCAAGTTTCTTTTTGTAAAAAGGGGTGCCGTTAACGGCGAATAACCAAAATTAAAAAAGCCGGAAAAAAAATTTGGGGTTTACAAAAGGGAAATGGTATTGTTTTTTTATTTTTTAATTATGTTGTTAAATTTGGAAACATCTACGGTCAAATTTTCAATATTCCATTTACCATTTTATTTAATTTTTTAAAGACAAAAATGTCCTACCAAATAAATTGTTAAAAAATCAAAAATGTATTAATTAAGTTTGTTTGTTCTTTTTTTTTCAATTGAAAAAGCCTTTGGTTCATTCTAAAAAAAAACAGGTAAACCCGGGGACGGTTTAAAAAAACACGTGCCCCATACAAAAAAATCCGTAATGCTCAACGGGTTTTTAAAACAGGTTGTTAAAACAAATAAAATGAACGGTTTTATTACAATTTAATAAAAGCTCTTTTTTATGTTTTCCCACTGGTTTAATCTGCAATTTTAAAATTTTTTAATGAAAACAATTAGTTTATAAAATGAACATAAAAATCATGAAATTTTTGGTCCCCCGCAAATCCCGGCCCCTGTTTAAAAAACTTGCAAAAATTCTGCAATTAACACAATATAGAACAAATAAAATTTTTTTAAATAAAAAAAAAAAATTTTTTTTTTTTCCTTTTGAAAAATAAAATTCAATATGTTAAAAAGAAGGGTTTTTTTAAAAAGTTTTTTGGGTTTTTTTAATTGTTTCCCATAATCCTTTAGCCGAAATAAATTTTCTTAAAATTAACCTTTACCAAAGGAAAAATTTTTTAATTTTTTAAACCCCAAATTAAAAAAATTTAAGGGTCAACATTTGAAAATATTGGGGCATTTATCTGAAGTTGTTTTGTTGAGAATTTAAAAAATTTTTGACAAAATATTATTGTTTACCCAAAAACGTGGGGAAAAATTAATTTGAAGTTGTGTTCTTATATTATAAAATGCTTTTCAATTAAAGGGCAAAAAAACATTTTCAACTTTTTTTGGAAAATTACAGTTTTCCAAAAATTTTCAAATGGGCCCAAATTAATCATTTTTTCTTTTCCCCTCCATAAAAAACAGGAAAATTCAATAAAAAATAACCTTTTTTTTCCCGACTAATAAATTTCTTACAAAGTTAATTTCCCAAATAAAAATTTTTCCAATGGATTTTCCCCCCCAAATTTTTTTTTCCAACCTTTGGGAAAAAAAAAATTTTTGACATTTTTTGCAAAACTTTTTTAAAAGGTTTTGCTTTTTTATTTTTTTCCCTTTAAGTCAAAATCGCATCTCATAAAAAACCAACCCAAACCCCAAAATCCTTGGGGTTAATTTCCTCAAAAATATCGTAGTGTTAAACAGGTATTAATTTGTCAAAGTTCTTAATTTTAATTTTTTTTTAAAAAAAAGAATTCAATTTTTTTTGTTTTTATCATTAAATTTTATTTTTTATTTTTTATTAAAAGTTTTTTTTTGTTTACTTTTTTAAATTTAAAAATTTTTTGAATAATTTTATTTTCAACTTTTAATTCTGGTTTAAAAGTTGGCCCCAAGGGGGCCCCGTTTAAAACAAAATTTAAATTTTAAAAGTACCTGTTTAAAATTTTTATTCCTTCGCTTAAAATTTTTTTCCCCTTTTTAAAAAAAAAAATTTTTTTTTTAAAAAAATTTGATTTCATTTTCCCCCCGCTGAATAATTTGCAAAAGTTTTTTTTAAATAAATTGGGGGGGAAAAAAAAAAAGAAATTTTTTTTAAAAAAAAGCTTTGAAGAGGGTTATGTATTTTAATATTAGTAAAAGAAAAAAATATGTGCATAATTTGTTTAACATTACTACGAATCTAACAAATAAATGGTGACATAAAAGCTATAGATCAGAATTTTCCATTCAACTTCAGCATAATCTGATTCATTTCCAAAGTTTTAAGGCAATTTTAAGGCACAGAAAGCGTACAACATTAATAACAGGAAACATACAACATAACCTGACCACTTACATCATTAAAAGAAGATTAAATAACAGAAAATGACAGTATTTAGAGAAGTTAATGAACATTATATTTGATTTTATAAAAAGCTATTAATCTGATAGACAATAATAAAATCGTTTCAATTATCTAATATTCTAAGAGCAAACGCATTTATATGAAAAGCATATGTTTATGTACGGTGATTTTCTAGAGAACGCACGTCTGAGTAATTTTTCAGGAGAATGAAAAATAAAATTGGCAAATATTCATCTTTTAAAATGATTTTAAAAGAGAATATATTAATTTCTCTTTATAATAGATAAATTCCTTTTATTATATAAAAATAAAGCTATAAAAGCTATTTATATGAAATATAACTTAATAAAATATAAACGTCTTATTTTGAATTTATGAAACATCTGTATAATTGTCATTTTGTTATCCGATTTAACTTATCTTGATGTTATGTGGATGAAGACCTTGGATTGGATTTTCTATTATGACAAAATAATTTATGTAAAAGGTTGATAAATGATTTAATCTAATGGCATTTATGACCTTCACGATGACATCTTTAATTGTTTAACCCCTAAAAAATTTCATAAAATCAGCTACATGTAATTAATTTAAACAAAACGTTTTTCAATTTCTATTATTGTTTTCTAGATAACAAATAGGAGTATAATTAACGCGTTGAACGATTTCTCGTAATAAAAGGAAAAATAATGTTCGTATTCAGGGGTAAATTTCAAATGAGTATACGTTCCTGAACTCAGATAAAAAATTTGCAAACCTATATTATTTAATGTATAAAATCCTACGAATTACTGCATGTAAAAATGAAAGTAAAGGGCTTTAAAACATTTTCTAGATCTAATTTTTGTATTTTTTTACACTTAGCTTTACACGGCTTTTACTTTTATTCTTTGGATGAAATTACAGGAAAAATGTATACATAAAAACTTCAACATAAATCTTCCTAATTTATAAATAAATATGGATAAAAGAGTGTGTGTGTGTGTATTTATTTCTAAACTATACTAATGGTTTTAACCCAGACATGGAAGATTATAATTTTGATGTTTTAAAAAAAAGAATTTTTAAACACATTAAAACTTAAGGCAATGAAAAAAATACGAAGAAAATGTCAGCAATTGGAATATAAATTCTTACGTATACATACGAATGAAATAGTTTTAGTTATGCAGTTTTTTTTAAGCAGCGAATAAAGCAGTTTTATTTTCTGATGGTGGATCGGGTTGACTCGTGTACCGATCAGTATTGCCAGATCATGCGATTTTTCTCGAATTTTGCTACTTTTTAAAACTTTTCACTACTTTTTTTATCCTATTGCTACTTCGCGAATTTTATGCTACTTCTCTTGAAGATCCCGCTACTTTTTGCTATATATATATAAGTAATTACCATATATAAAAGTATTGGAAAAAATTTCGACAAAAATGATTATTAAGTCCCCAAACAAAACATGGAATTGCGGTATGTTTCACCGCTTCGAAACTCTGTCATCCCCCCCCCTCGTCACCGCCACGAATCGGAACCTATCAAAGCGGGACTTCCCTCTCCCACCACTCTTTTCCACTGCAAGTGGTAGAAAAAGGAATGATGGGATTCGTTCAAATCCCGATAGCAGCAAGAAAATGAAACATATAATATTCTTAAAAAAAATAGGCTTAGGGAGAATGTCTACATAAATATTAAAGTGGAAAAATTAATTGTGAAAGGACATATTCTTATAGAACTAAGTATAAATTGTATTCTTATCATCAACGGTAATGCATTAAATTAAAGAATAAAAATGTATTTTTGTAATGAACTTACGTTTCAGCATTGGACTTAAAAAAAATTGCATACAACATTAAAAGTAAGCACTTGTCATCTAGGGTATATTGGTAAAAATCTACAGTTAAATCCTTTTTGAAAAGTTTGGGCCCTAAATTGAGTGGCATAGCGTACACCCACTCGCATTGCGGGGGAGGCCTAAAGTTCTAGGGGCTAAAGCCTGACTGATTACTTGATACGTATTAGGTCTTGGGGTCAAAAGCTGACCTTGCAAGGAGCCCTAGTATTCTCCGTTACGCCACTGCTAGATTCCTCTACTTTTAATCAACTACTGATCACTTTACTATTCCTTTACTTAAGTGTGCAAGGATAGAATTAAGAACTTCTGTTAAATTGCAGCTGCTAATTTTATCAGAATTTGCGCGAATTAATTTGCCTTTCAAGTTATGTTGGTCATTTTAAAATTGCAGAAATTAAAAGATTATACCCTTACTCTTTTTGAAGTACATTTACCCTAAATATGTGAATCTCGAAGTTGATATGGCATTTATAAGCATTTATTAACCCTATTGAAATTACTTTATGGATGTCTTTTTGAATAAATATCAAGCAAGAAAAATTAATAATCTACTAAAAAAGAAATCTATCAAAAGATGTGTCATAATTTTCTCAAGATTTTTATGTGAACAACTTTTCAGCTGAATCTCTTCAAAATTGTGATTTTAAAGAGATAAAAAGAATTTTCCCCGATATTTTTCAAAATTCAAATTGTCCTTTTTTTTTATCGAGCTAACAGTAGCAGACCAAATCTAAATTATATGTTCTGGAGAATCAATAGAGATAAATTTTTAACACTTGAAGGATGTTTTCTATCTGAATCTGAGCGCTTTTTAAATAATGTAAAATTATTTTGATGTCTACGTACAATAAAAGACACCAGTTGGAAATCATTTTAAAATTTTAGGTATATTTGTTTTAAGATTTACAGCCTTCCGTAGAAGGCATTGTCACTGTGGAAACGACATTCTCCAGAATGACGTCAAAAGACAAAATGGAGAAAAAAGAAATCGGATGTCCCTCGAGCTATTTCAGTCAATTCCCAGGTAGAAATGACTTTGGAAAGGAGAATGGGGACTTGCGTTGATTTCATTCCATCGCCACTAATGCTTCAATATAATTCAGAAATTTATAAAAAAGATACAGCAGATCTCGATACTTAGCAGGAAGAATTTGAATGTATTTTAAATGAATTAAATAACAAAAGCTTATTTGACGTATTTTAAAACAGTTGTACAACATTAAAAAAGAGTGCCATTTACTCAGATTGCAAGTGAAAATCGATTCGCTACTTTTTGCTACTTTATTTCCACTTCGTGCTACTTTGCCGCATAAGTTTCTGGCATATCTGGTTCCGATGCCGTTTGAATCACTAGTAATTTATTGGGAATGTCTTCTCTTCATTTTCCATAGAAATGCATAATCAACCATTAGCGTTAGGATTTGCTGACACCTAGTAGTCAATTCCTGAGTCACCACTTTGGCGACAAGCTGCGTTGGTGTTGTAGATCCTGGGAATCTATGAATGGTTGGGATCAGGATTATTTGAACTTGTCACCTTTGTGTCCGAAAAGCACTCGTTAGACGACTGAGACAAAAAGGAATTCTTATTCTAGCCAGTTGTTTAGTGATTTTATGCCTGTCCTTTGTTAGTTTTACTTGTGCGAGAAGGAATTGTAGCAATATATTCTCTTATAATTTAACTCTCAACTTCCGATTAAAGCGCTCAATTGAGCTGAAATTTTATATACACGCTTATTTTGGATGACAATACAGTAATTTAATTAATAAAAATTACTTGATTAAAACTAATTATTCAAACAATTACAGATACAGCCACGTTGGCATCATTTTTATCTACTTAGCGACCATTTTGGTGGACTTGTGTCAAAACTTTGAAAGGTTTCTCTCTCTTTTTAAAGCCCTCATTTGAACGGAAATTTTCTACACATTTATTTCGGGTATTAATACGATGATTTTGCTATAGTGAAATTAAATTTCAAATTATTTAAAACTACTTATTTAAAATTACAGATATAAGTCAAGTTGGTTTCATTTTTGGTAATGAGCTGGTCAAAACTTTAAAAAAATTTTTTTCTCACGTTTTAAAGCATTCAGTTGAATTGAAATTTTATACACACGATTGTTTTCGATGACAATACGATTCTTTAATGATAATTAATAGAAATTAATTGCCCTTAATATTGTGATTCTGTCATATGTATATACATATTTATATTAATTGTAATTATTCAATAAAAAGTAACTATATATATATATATAAATTTTTTTTCTTTGTTGCTTTTTAGTAGGAATTGACAAAAAAAATTTCTTTTTATATTACTTGTTTTAATCAAAATTAACGCACGAACCCTTTTTAAAAGTCAAAACTTTCTCAAGAACCTCCAAGTGAAAAAGCTACATAAATGTGTGTGTCTAGTATAAAAATTACTAATTTAAAAAAAAAAAAAACATTTTGTTGAAACATTTTGTTTATTGAAATTATAGTTTTTGTTTAAAATAAAATAAAAACAAAAAAAGTAAGGACTTGGATCAATTGATGTGATGTTATGACTTATAAGTGTATTAATGTCCGTCTCTCGATATTAGTGAGTAGCAACCGCAAATCCCCAATAGCACTAGTTTTTTATAGTCGTTTTTTTTTCTGTTATGTGGTTTTTACGTCACTGAATCCACGTTCTACCAAACTGGAAGACAAGAAAGTAGTCAACAACTTCTGTACAATAACCTATAATGCAGGATATAAAATTGGGATCTGCTTTTGTAATTAGAATTTGTGGTATTCTTGCTCAAACACACACATTGATTTAAGTGCCTCATTTGTAGATATTTCAATAAAATACTTCTGTATTAGTATGGATTAATCTATGTTTGTTATGTGAGGAGTTGAATCTGTAGCAGGTTCGGCAATCAGGAATACTTAGAGTGAATAATTGTTATTTATTTCAATTTCCATAAAAATAAAAATGGATCAAATTTTTTTTCATTTTATATTAAACCTGCCGCTGACCCCCTGACGTTGTTCAGGGACCCTCAAATTAATTTTAATTTTTTACGGACCCTCTGAATAATTTTAAGGACCCTTGGGGTGCGTAGGAACACTTTCGGAACCACTAATGTAAGCGATTATAGAGAATAGTAAATATTTGTGGACGATATTGCATCTTTAATTAGCTTCTGAAATACAGTTGCGTGGCTACTTAAAAGTTACAAGAGGGAACTTGGAGGGTTTTACTGTGGAAAAAGTTTGAAAGACTGCCTCTCATTTCAGTTAACACAATTGATTCTTACTCTTTAGCTTGTCCGCATATCACGTACTCATTTCTAATGTTTAAATTAACAAGAGTAAATTATTGCAAGTACCCCTGTTAGTAATCATTTTGTATCTGATTAAATAGCTTTTCCATCCACTTTCCAGGTTAGTCCCCTGGAGTCCTTTGATCAATGGAGGTCTGGGAGGTGTAGCTATCAGGACAGAACCCGCGAGGCTGGGATCCGTAGCCACGTAACATAACCACTAGACAAAAGTTATCACTTTTATTAATTTGTTGTTGCGCCCACCAGTGGTTGAGCCTGTGGACAGGCGAACGAATGAGATATTTGTCATGGCGAGTGTGTGTAGCTTGTGAGTTGGTGGTGTTGCGTCAAGGGAGTCTGACGACTTTGATTGCTCTTTTTGCGATAGCACTTTTGCGGGTGGATGGCGCCACGACAGATCCGAAGGTTACTCGTTTTTCTTTGTTCAGTCCACGATCACCAATGAAGTAGTGTCGTATTCGGAGTACAGAACCTGCGATCTTTGGACTCGTAGCCAAATAACATACCACTAGACAAAAGTGATTACTTTTGTCCGAAGGCTGTTGCTGGCTTATGAAGATACACTACAGATCTTTACCTCAACCAACATGTAGAGATAACGTGACATCTTTCTTGCAAGTGACATCTTTCGTGTGAAATAAATATTAAAAAATTTTTTAGGTTAGTAATAAGTTCAGAAAATTGAGACAAAATTTTTAGTTTTTTTACAATTAAAAAAAATATATATCCATGAAAAATACTTTTAATTTATATATATATATATTATTGAGTTTATTAAGCCTACTGAAAGTTATTGAACTATAAGCACCTAGCTGTTATCTAATATATAAGACACATCGGATAAAGTAGAACGATATTCAATAGGAAACTCAATGCTTGAAATTTATTATTTTTTTTAAAAAAAAAAGTGTGCCAAAATATCCCTGTAAGTGTTTTCATAATATTTTCTTGCTATTATGATTTAAAATAGATATAACCTGTTTTATTTAAACTGCTTTCTGTATTAGTATGTTTCGAAATTATAAATTCAAGCAAAGAGAAAGACAGGTTTTATCAACAAGTAGTTCGAGACGGGTAATTGCCATTTATGAAGTAATTTGTAAGAAATGTCATTGCTTTCAGTTGGAATTTCTGACCTTACATTTAAAAAACACACAATTTTCAAAAACATAGCAAAAAAAAATATAGCATACAGCTGGATATTGGAAATTCTTCACGGCCAAGGCAAAGTCTTGAGGCAAAATTTCCATTTATCGGAACATTCCATATCACATTGCAACACACGAGAAGAAAAAACGATCATTGCCGGAGATTCAAAGAGATAACTATTAATTATCGTATCAGTTAAGAAAGGTGGGGTCACTTACGAAATTGCGGTGTTTATCACTCGAATCGTACGAAGTAGGTGTGGAGACTTGGATATATATTCTTATCAAACAAATGCATCAGATGATAGGAACAGTAGAAGTATAATTAAAGTTTGGAGAGGTCAGTTAGTGTAGCTGTCCCTTTTGGACGTTTAAAAAGAAAGCCTTAGGTACCAGATTATATTGCTTATGGTCATCTCTTCATATCCTGTTATCCTTGAAGACAGTTTCAAATTATGTTTGTATATATTTCAACATCTCTGCATTGTATGTTGATCTTTCTTAAATCAACATGCAAAGCTTTAATGATTGTTAAGTATTTTTTTTCATCATTAAAGCAAAATAAACAGTGAATAATGATTTTTGATCAGATTTTGGTTCTTACTCTGAACTTGTTTCTGATGAAAATTTTGATGCAGTCCGTATATCTCTTGTAAAGATAACTTAAAAAGTTCAGTGGTTGACGAATATAATCGTCATGGAAATGTTGCAGGATTTTGTGTCTTGACGAGTATACTCGTCATGTGTAAAAAGTACTGACCACATTGGCTATTTAAATTGTAAGTTTTGAGAAAAACAAAACCTATTCTCAAATTTCAAGATGTATAGAATATATCGAAGCCAGGCCAAAGTAAGGCACATAAATAAAAATATATATATATGAAAAATTTAAGATGAACTTAAGCGTTCCTGAATGCACAGCTTGAAGCAGCGTACAAATTCTCATAAAGAATTTATGTGTGATAATATAATGTTTTTCAGATGTTAGCCCAGCGTTTCTCAAACTGTGGGGCGCGCCCCCCTATGGGGGCGTGATAACTCTACGAGGGAGGCGCGAGCATATTGAAAAGTCGGAAACAAAAGATTGTTCTAAAAAATTATTAATTTACTGAAAGTAAACAAAACAAACCAGAAATAAATAAAATATACATTTACACTGATGTAATACACTTATAAATGTAACAGTACTGCACGATGTATTTTATAATTATTTTAACAATACTAAGTTAAGAACAAGCGACCCCATGTGGGCTTGTCATATATAAAATTATTTACAAAAATTAACAGCTATTTTGATAATTTGTACTGTTTGTAATTAATCCTTTAACTGTTGATTAAAAGTTGCGCCATTCACTCCCCAATGAGCAGTGCACAGAAAAGATCGTACTTCGGAATGACGTATATATATGTCCGGCACGATTAGCGTTTTGGCTGAGAGAGACGTATATATACGCCAGGGACACTTAAGATGTTAAAATCGTATTGTAGCCTTAGCATCAAAGTATAGTCTATTGAATTCAAAACATTGTTATTGTATGGAAGGGGGCATGATGAAAATTGATATTGAATATTGGGTCGCAAATATTGAAAGTTTGAGAAGCACTGTGTTTGCCTAAAAGGGGAAAAGCAAAAGTTGATTTAGGAGCTTAAATTTCTAACTTTATATGCATTTAATTTGTCTTCCTTTTTTTCGCGTAATTTGTATGTAATATATGTTTCTGTTAGTCACTAAATAAATAAACACACATCTTTTTGATCCAATATGTTAACAGCAACACTTACTTTGAGATTAATGAGTATACTCGCCATCGCTTTGTTTGTGTGACTCACATAGTTGCACGCTCTCAAACGGGGGCACCACAGTTAACTGATGAATAAAGAAATTCAAATTCTAGAACTTTTTTTATTTAAAAAAAAATGGTGAATTTAAATCTTGTGACTTTCTTGACAAAATCTCTCAGTTTTCGAAAGCTTAAAACATCTGGATATTCTTCAAAATGTTCATTTGTATAAAGATCTGTGAGAATTTCATTTTTAATCTATAGCAAATAATCACGTTGAGTTAAACGCAAAAAATGTTTGATGTATTATAAAAAGGTAATAATTTTATTTTAGAATTTTAAAGAAATACTATTTTAGTAGAAATATGCTCATCAATTAATCATCAATCCTCACTTAAACGTTTTCAGTAAGATTTTTGTAATGCACCGTTTTAAAAATCTGAAAAAAAATAATATTCGAATTGCTTAGATTCCACTTTGGATACAAGGTTGACATTTATAAAAATTCTCCAGTTTTGTTTCTTTAAAATGCCGCTTGGGTGTCGCTGGCCCTCTGCACCTGAGGTTGCGGGTTCAACCCCGGCCCTAGTCTGTGGATTTTCATGATGCAGAAAATCGACAGCGGCTATGTCGTATGATTATACGGCTTGTAAAAGATCTCTGGAGTGTCTATTTGACTTGGGTTCTCTCAGCAAAATCAAATTATAATACAGGTTCGCATCGTCAGAGCTCAGGTGCCTCCCTCTAGAAGGAAACGGGATGTCAAAATTACCTGCGGCGATTGGTATCCGCCTATAGGGTGCCGCACTGAAAAGAGATACCAAGCTTCCGGGAATGTACTAGGTCTGCAATGGTAAAACATCAATCTGCAGCTCATGAAAAATAAAAAATAAATGTTTTTTTCAAAACTCATACAAGTTAAAGTATTGTAAAACTACTGCAGACAAATTAATATACAATGCTGCGCTCATTTAGAAGAAATTTTATAACACATTGAGATCACTTTTTTCTTTTGAATTCCAAACCTTTAAAGTCATTACCAATAGTTTTTTGCTGTTTATGTTTTTGAACACTTTTTAAGCATTATTTGACAATTTCCTTCTACTCATTATGAAACCTACACGTGCTCTCAGTTTTTTTCAAAAATCTATATACGTATCAGGGATTGAAAATTGACAAGCAAATATTAATTTTGAATATTATTAGGAAATAAATTATAAAATAACTAACAATTATTGTCATTAACGCAACTGATAAGTTAAGATTTAAAATTTGACGTTATTTTTTTTATCACATTAATTACTTGGCTCTCTTACTCAGTATAAACTGCCCGAACATTTCTAAGCAGTTTTAATTATGTTCCACAAGTTATTAGTGCAATTATATTATTGCACAAGTGTTTATGCTTAACAAGTTATGCAAATTCAACATATACCGAAAGTTATTTACAGCAAAATATTTTCGAAAATATATACAAGAAGTATATATATGATGTTGTAACCCACTTTTCAAAGGATTGTGTACGTGAGTAATTATTTACTTTACCATTAATTCATTCCACATAAATATCCATAGCATGTTACGCAATGAATTAATAATACTAACTTTTGAAGCAGCTATTCAAATTTGTTTGGATCAAAAAGTCTAGATTCTCATTTAGAGTTAATGAAGATGGTTTTGGAAAACCGTAACGACAAGATTTATAAATTAAAATTTTACCTCAATGTTACTGTGCTTCGATTGTTTTATTTCATTGTTTTAAGCATGTTTTACACATTACTAGCTGCTATACTCGTTCTTCTCACTGGTGAATTCAAAAATTAAACAATACAAACTGAAGGATAAAGAAGCTTCTAATGAGTTAATTTTACGTGAATTGCAAATTAAACAAAAAAAGCTTATTGCGTATCTCAGCTGAACAACAAAAAAAAACCATATTTGTTAAATTTTAAGTCTACCGACCTAATAGCTGATAAAAAGGATTTTTTATTTATAATGCCCCGTAAATTTCTTGTGGGTCAATTTTTGAAAACATCATCATAAGCTGATCTCTGCGATCAAAAGTAACAAATTGTTATAAATTTTGTGTAATGAAAGCTTAAAATAGAGTAAATAATTTATATCTGAAAATGTAATACATTAATATTACTTTCTGTTGTATTTATTTTATGTTAAAATTGTAATATTCGCAAGCAATGCCGTTCCTTATATTATAATAGCAATTCAATGGAAACATGGCGAAATGTTGGTGAAAGAGCCATATTGGCATCAGTTTTGACGACCCTGTTGGCAACTTTGCGATTGATTGAACGGTGCAGAAAGTAATATGCTGTATCACCACCTGGTGGGCAGCTGTTGCAAAGATAATAGCACAAAAACCTTCTCCGCAAAAAAAATACATATGCATGCCAATTTTCATAGTGTTTGGTCGAATGGTGTTGGAGTGAAGTGAGGTCATATTTACAAACATCCATTTCTATATATGTAGATTTTCTCATTTAATTTTTACGTATTCTACAATCGAGAAGTTTCACCAAATCAAAAGACATCAACAATTCAAAAACAATGTCGGCAAATGCCGTCATTGTGTTATTATTATTGTGTTCAAACATGTGCAGAATGGCTTCCACTACTAGCTATACATCGAGTCATTTGGCTACGTTTTTTTGATTTAACGAAATTGGTCTCGATGGTATAATATTTAAGGTAACCGACTACGTTCCAAACCGTGATTTTAAAAAGGCGCATAAATGGATAATTTTCATGATATTTAGTGTCACTTAGATTAGAATACATGTATAAAATTGTTTTAAGTACATTTTGACAAAAAAATTATTTAAATACAATATTTCGGCAAAAAATTAACTTAGAATAACCTTTTTTCAAAATCTCCTTTTGAGAAAAATGCTTCTATTATAATAATATTTTGCATGTACATAGCTCAGACCTCAGTACAGAAGCTGAACTATGATTTTTGAAAAATTCACATTATTTTCAGAGTTACAACCAATTAAAATAATTATCGGCGTTTTTTTCTTAAAATTTCTCCCCTAGTAAAACATGGATAAACCCACTTCTAAGTTATATATTTCAAAGATTCTAGTTGAGCCTCTGTACAGAATTCCGAGCTATATAGAAGCAAAATATTATTATAATGGACGCATTTTTCACAAAAGAAGAATATTTTGAATATGGGTCATTCTATGTTCATTTTTTGTCAAAATATTGTACTTAATAATTTTTTATTGTAATACTATTCTTAAAACAATTTTATATACATTTTCTAATCTAAGTGACACTAAATATCATAAATATTATTCATTTATACGCTTTTGCAAAATCACGGTTCCGAACGTAGTCGGATACCTTAAGTACCAAAGTAATATTTAATAAATATGTTTATCAATTATGCAAATGCATTCATTTAACACTCTATTTATTCAAGCATTTTTATGAACGTTCTAGAGAGAGATTGTGCAAAATTGAAATCCCTTGCCATGCAAAAAAAAGAAAAGAAAAGAAAACTTTGTACAACATACTGAAAATAATATTTTTGACGTACATTGTCTTTTGATTTCCAAACAAATAAAAAATTTTAACGCTTTATCCTTATTTTTTTTCATTTCTCTGTTAGAAGAGAATAATAGTTTTGGAATCTCATTCAAATCCTTTCCCTTGAAGTGATATGCGCATGAAATCCAAAAGGATATATTCACTGATGCATACAATCTGCCATGTTCACATTCACCCAATTTCTTTGTTTCTCAAGATTTTAAGAAGAAAAGTACGAATCGATGACCGAGAATCCTTCTTACCTCAATGTAAAAGAATTTTAGCGGGGGATTTTAAAGTAAAACAAATACGTATGTTTCAAAACACTTGGTTTGTGTATGAGTTATTATTAAAGTCGATATAAAACTTGTATTCCAAACATTGTACACTTTTGCCAATCTATTTCGTCTTTTAAAACTCACCTAATCCGTTGATCGATGCAGCCATTTATAAATTAGACTATTTTGAAATTCAATGTTTTCTCTTTCACTAATTAAATCCGGGATGGGCATTAAGTCGATCGCGATCGACTGGTGGACCGCAAAGACATTTTGGGGTAACCGCCTAAAGATTTAGCTATGAGTGATTATATAGGGAAATATTCTAGAATGGTTGAAGTACGCAGAAGAAGTCTTCTGCTAACTATAACAGCAACTAACTTTAGATAAAAATGCTTTATTTTTTTATGTATTTTGAATTCTTTCGTAACAAACGCGTTTTCATATTATTATATATGGGGTGTGACGAAGCATATCTCTTCCCCCTATTTTCTAACAGATCCCTTGCCCCTTGCCGACAGATGTTGCAAAAATTCCAAGCATTTCCCTAATTGCCGGGAAGGAATTTCGTAACTGGGTGGTCGAGTTTCGGCACCTTTTTCCCAGCTGACCGGACTGTCAAAAAGAGGCGCCTTATCATTGTGTATTCATTTTCCTACAACTCGGTGACGACGTCGCGTCTGAGAACGTACAAATGTGCACCCAGCCTCGGCGCCTCTTTGGGACTAGCGGAAACGAGACCGATTTGGAGCGGCAGAAGGGTAAGACATCAAGGGAGCCGAGACCGGAAGGCGACAGAAGAACCAGGGGGACTGAGGCCGACAAAGAGATGAGAGGTGGATGACTAGAAGAAAGAGAGATGATATAAAAATGGCGAGAGAGTCCAGTCAAAAAAAAGACTGGATTTTTGAAGGGAGCCGTTCGGACGTTCCTTGAGCGATAGGAAGAGCGATAACGAGCCCGCGAAGTACAGCGGTCTCCTGGCTTGGAA
>BMAV01016968.1:255220-293513 GCA_019973955.1 Trichonephila inaurata madagascariensis | reverse complement strand
TTTTTTTTTTGATGATTTTCATATTGAAATAAATAGTTAACCAAGAGCTGAGAGTGAAATCATTACAGGGGCTATTATTATTGTTTTTGTTTCTTGCGTTTTGCTTTAAATGAGGTTTTCAAAAGTGTAAGTTTCCTATAATTTTATTTCTGTAGGTAAGTACATATTCCGTATTTATTATATTAATTAAAGTTATAAAATAAATATTGTAGACCTTTTCCTACCTCATCACACGTACGGCACTGGTCATTGGGACACACAAAAAATTTTTCAAGGGGGGGGGGGGCGGGGGGTCAAAGCCTACCATTCTCGTATCATACGGCATTACGCAGCCAAACACATTTTTTGATTTTGTAGACTGTTGGGAACAAAAAAACAGTTAAAAATAAATTGCTGAATAAATAATCAGCATTAATAAAAAAGTATTAATAACAAATTACGTTTCACATACTATATATATATGGGATTCAAATCAATCGGAAAAAAATCAAGGGTGGGTCCGAACCCAGGGACCCCTTCCACCGCTGCCTCCTTGTGTGCTCCACTGACACTGGTGGACCGCAACACCCTGAAAAAATAAGAAGTAGCCCGCGTACCCTGGAAAAGTTTGCCCACCCCTGAATTAAATAATAAAAAAAAATTCAAACAATACGAGGTTAAATCTCCATTTTAAACAATAAACCTGTAAACCAAAACTCAGTGGCACAACATTACATGAGGGCCAAGGCCTACTGTGCCCATCTCAGCTTTCGTTACCTTGAGCTTTGAAGTACATGAACAAATGTTCCAGTCAGGTGGTCAGTCTGACGTGAACCTCCCAGTGTTTAGTTCCCAATGAAGCTCGGTATTCCTTTATCGATCCATTGAAGAGATAAAAGGCTGAATCGACCTTGCCCAGTCCGGGATTCTGAGCTCCGAACCTGTGGCGTGAAAGAGCGATACACTACCACTGGGCTTCAAAACTGTAAACGTAAAAGGTAATTCTCAGTCACGAAGGTATTTGTAATTTTTAGAAATAGCAATTCTTTTCCGGGATGTAGAATTTTTAAAATAGGATGCTAATTCAAGTTTCTATTTCGTCGTTCAAGTTACGGGTCGCGTTTGGTATAGGCGACCCCAGATACTTAAAAAACGCTCCAAATCCTAGTTAGGGATTGCCCCTTATTGCTTAATGCGATATTCGTAAGACTTGTCAATCGTTGATGACCAGTTAGAAATGTTCTGCAACAACTCTTTTTATTTTAAAGAATATTTCTCATTGAATTCATTAAAAATATCATTAATAAACAAAATATTATTAGAGTAACAAAATTTGTTAATTTAAAAAGTAGACACATAAAATATATGTGATGTTTTCATTGGAGTTAAACGTTATTATGACATCTTTTTGCAGTCGATTCATTGAAGAGGATATGATTTTAATTTAGTTCTGCATTTTTATTTTACACTGATAAGACAGCAAAACAAACATCCGGGGAAAAAAAAGACTCACGGACAAAGTTAATGAGCAAAAGCGTTCTTCACATTCCGAAATTCTCAGCTATTATATTTTTCCCAATCGAAAGCCTCGAGAATTTTTCTATTTCCATTAGTTAATCCCATGATTGGTTAGAATACGTGGATGATGCAATAACGTGTTATCTTATTTTGAAATGCATGAACGTGGCAATTTTTGAAAAGATAAAGTTATGGTTAAAAAAATATATTTCCCGTTAGGCGGGAAAACTAAAGAAATTAATTAACACGCGATGTCTTTGAGGGTTCAAGACAATCATAAATTAAATGAAAACCCTCGATAGAAAATTTAAATTGTAAATTATTACAATTAAATTTTATGTATGATTCATACTATTTAAAATCTGCAGAAAATAAAAAATATTTCCACACTGAATAAATATATCAGTATATGCTATAGAAATATCTATACAAATCATCTGCTGAAAAGTATAAAATAGGAAACTATAGAAATCAGATTACTCGAGTGCTGATTTGATAGATGAAGGATTGTGTGCTCGAAATTCAATTATTATGCTCGTAGATGCAATCACGAAAAATAAATAAAAGTAATTGTAACAACCCACTTGAGACTGTTAGTGTTTGGGGATTCGAACAAATATCAGCCATAGCACTTTTAACATAATTTTATTACCGTAAAATCCAGCGTATAACGCGCACCTATACTTTTGAGCTGCAATTTTTAATTTTTAGGTATATTCGTCGTATTATGCGCACCCTTATTTTTACGAAAACACCTGAAATGTAATGCTGAATGCTCTTATGTTTTGAAGTCATTTATTCGAGGTATTATTTCAAGTCTTAGAAAAAAAAATAGTATAGTTCTAGAACTACAACTCTTTTTAAGTTCATAAGGAATGCCATTTGTTTTAAAATACAGTATTTCGATTCATGTAGAAGACTAATTTTTTTCTATGCTCATATTTTGCTTATTTTGAAAGCTCTCATGTTCATACCGGCGTATAACGCGCAACCATAAATTTCGATCTTATTTTTTGTGTTAAAAGTGCGCGTCATGCGCTGGATTTTACGGTAATCATTTTAGTTAATCAACCAAAATGATTAATAGTAGGAAATTCACTCAATAATACTTGGAAGAGCAATCGTATATAGACTTAATGCTACTAACATATAATTAAAATTACTTAACTTAATCCTGGAGCGCTCTTGACTCATACTCTAGAATTCTCAGTAAATATCTTATTTAACTATAAGGCCTCCTGTCATAATCTTGATCACAATTAAATCAACTTTTAATCGCCAACTATCGACACTCCTTCCGTGCACAAATGCCAGACTCTAAATAGAAGCCCTCATGTAACTAAATCTCCACGGAGGAAAATTTTCAACAGAATTTACAGTTAAAAAGAATAATTATAACCCAAGATGATTAGTTGAAGATTCGCGGATAGACCCGTTACATAATAAAGAAATAAATATAACTACCCTGATAAGTTCAAATGTTGATATCAATTCTAGATGAAATATCGCCAACTGTAATTATTTGCCGTTGTTCTTCCCGTGGCCTTTGGTATAATACAGTAAAATTAAAGAATATTATTTGTAAGTAGTTAATAAGTGTGTATATTTTTTTTTATGTGCCGACATCAAAAGAATCCGCTTGACGAAAATTACTAAATTGTTTAGAGCCGTTAATGTACGTATAATTAAAGTCCTCTTTTATTGACAATTATTAACAATTATAACTGGCTACCTCGCAAAAATTTTTTTCGTTTCATACAAAATTCTGTATTTGTATTAATCAGCAGTCATACACAGTATAATTCACGATAAAACTAGATATAGAAGATTCCGTTAGTATGCCCATGTTTACAAAAAAGTGCATGTGAATTTCTTATTCTTTACATAGTTCGAAGATAATTTAGCTATAAAAATAACCGCAAATATCATGTCTAAGAGATTATGGGACTACATTCATTTTCAATTATTTTTTTTTACAAGCAACCCTTCTACATTCCAAGTACCAGTCTATATAAACGTATTGGACAATTAAGCAATCGTAACAGAACCGAATAGGCACTTCAAAACTAGTTACCATCATTGCCAACAAATGAAACACGTAATGTTTTCGAAGGAGTGTCGTGAAGAAAAAGAACTTATAATTGTTTGAGTAATTATCTCGCGAATACGTTCGTGAAACAGTATTTTATGTTTCTTTTTTAGAGATGTTGTTAGAATATAACATTCCTATCTAGATTCCGTTATGGAGTCTGACTTTCAACAGTACGAAGGACATGAGTATGTCACGTGGTTTTCATTTCCAATTATAATGGACATTACAGTTGATTGTTTTTTTCTGTTTTCAAATTTAGAATATTGGTTTGAGAAAGTGATGTCCTTTTACAAGTTCAATTAACATATTTAAAACGGGTTTCAATGACATTTTAAAATGATTAAGAAGTGATAATGATCAGATTAAAGACTGTTGAGAATTTAATGGAATTATGTAATGCAGAACTTATTACTGTCAGTTTTAAATCTAAATGATCCATAATATATGTTAAATATTCAAATTGGAAACTAGTATGTTAAATCAGGGGAAAAAATATCTAATGGCATTTTGGAACAATGATGAAATTAAGGTTTCTACCCTTATCAAAATAAAGATTGTTATCGATATTATTTCGTAATAAACAAAATGCATTAAGCATGTATCTGTCATAAAATATATTTTTTGCTTCGAATTTAAATTTCAAATGACGTAAGCATTCCTATTCTTAAAATTCCAGTGCTTATACAATTATGGTTCAATTTTTTTCTAATTATTTATCATGTTTTAATATCACATTTGGGGAAACAATAATGTAATGTTTGGTGTAATTAAACCCAATTATTTTATTTTATGTTTTTCATTCTATTA
Organism: Trichonephila inaurata madagascariensis; assembly: GCA_019973955.1. Lineage (NCBI taxonomy): Eukaryota > Metazoa > Arthropoda > Arachnida > Araneae > Nephilidae > Trichonephila > Trichonephila inaurata. The sequence continues at coordinate 289,117 of BMAV01016968.1, read as the reverse complement.
TAAGTAATTATTTTGAAAGATTTTTAACCCTATCTCTCTCTCTCTCAGGTTTGCCCGTACACCGTACGGACTACTGAAAGCTGACCACAACCGGTTGGCCCGTACGCTGTACGGGTACTGATATTTTCTTCTTTCTCTCTTTGATTTACACATATGTTTAGTTGTTATAGAGAGATTATTAGTACTCTAGTATTTTTTAAGAAAATGCCCATGGCATATTTATCCATGGTACTGAACTGCTTCTCAAACGGGATTTTCTTTGTAGTGAAGGCGGACGTTTTTCATTGAAGGCAGGAATTTAGATTCTTGAAAATGTTTGATAAATAATAGAAATTGGCAAGGCTAAGTGCCATTTGTTGCTTGAGAAGAAATGAAACTGGAAATGTAATCCAAAACAGCCGATATCTTTGTCCCCCTATTATGATGTAAGACAGAGTATTGCATCATTCTTCAAATTGTGTGTGCATTTATAAGCAAACACACACAAAATCTTCAACCGTTTTAAAAAGAGACATGAAATTTTTTTTTAAGTATGAGAGGAATTCTTTTCAGATATATGAAACATTCTTTTCATAGCATGTAGAGCCGGGGTGGGCAGACTTTTACATGGCACGGTCTACTTTTAAGTTTTTCAAGGTGTTGCGGTCCCCACCTTCTGACGTAGGTGTGATGAGCAAAGAAAAAAAAAGCAAACTTAACAATATTTGTAAATACAGAATATGTGTACTTACCTACATAACTACAGTAGAAAAACTTACTATTTTAAAACTACGTTTTAAGTAAAATGCAAAATACAAACGCAATAATTATACCCATAAATTTAATAATATCAAAAATGATGCATTTTCAAACAAAATTCACAATACATCACAAAATAAATAACTTTCACTTAAACTTAGTTCTCGTAGCTATAGTCTCAATAAATGACTAGTCTTCATATTATCCGCCCCAATTTTGAATACCTCGGTATATAATTACTAACTGCTAATCTTGCCCTGGATTCTACGTGATCATCTGTGAAACGGGAGTGATATGTTGTCATAAATATATTCTTCGTTGGAAGTATAGATTTACATAGACAGGTAGAGCGAAAGAGCGATGTTAAATGAATTGCAGCCTTTTTAAAATTGGGATACTTCACTTCGTTTATTACATTCCAAAGGTTATTCTTTACAAATGACGTCCTTTTGAAGGAGAAAAGCTTCATTTTCCTCGAGAGATAAAGAGAATATATTTTTAGTTACGGTTTTCACATCAACATTGCCGAATGGGTAACCCATAAATGCAACTTTTGATAATCGTCCAGTAAATTCTTGAAAACGTCTCTCAAATTTGGGTTGCAGTTTTATTCACGGCATCTCTTTTATTCACGGGTGTTTCCCCTTTATCTTGATAACCACCTGTGTTTCTTTTAGTATGTGCGTCTAACGTTTTATGGGAAGGCGGTCACCACAAAATATCTTGGCGGTCGATCGCGATCCACTTAATGCCCACCCCGGGTATAGAGTGTGCTTATAAAAAGCAAACATTTATGGGTTTTTGCCTTCCACAATTATAAAATGAAAAATAGTGTGAAAACTTTAAAACTGAAAACTTATATAAAATTCTTCCATTTTTGCATTATGTTATTATGCTTAGTTATATGCGATAAAAAAATGTGCCTTCTTTGAGAACATTTGGAGCAAAACATTTACCGCTTAAGGGGTTAATACCACCATTTCGTTACAAAAAAATAAGTAATATTAATAATAATGATATTCAAAATGACCGATCTAAATTGATTTATTATTTATTAACATCACACTATAAAGCAACACGCGGGTTAATGATGATGGGTCTTGTTATTTTGAAGCTTAGTTAAGTGATGAAAATGACATCCGACCCAGTATACCTCTCTGAAATGTTCCACACCACGTCAACGAGGGGGGGCATTGAAAATTGGCAGATTTAATGTGTATCAGTCCCTCTATGCGGTAGGTCTTGAGTAGTACCAGGTTGGAGCCCATAATTCGACCAAATCATTTTTGCAGACATATGATTAGTCTTGCGAAGTTGCATTAAGATGATTTAATGCACAACAAAGCCTACCGATTCACGAAGTTTTTTTCAATTACTACTATTAGCTCACAATCTCTATATATTTATTTATTTATTTATTTTGGTGGAATTTTCAATCGTTAATAAAATACATTTTAAAGGGCTCCATTGAGCTGAAATTTTATATACAGGATTATTTTGGATGACAATACAATAATAGAATAATAATTAATTAAAATTAATTGATTAAAACTAATTATTTAAATATTTACAAATACAGCCCCGTTGGCATCATTTTGGGTGACTTAGCGACCCTTTTGGCGACTTGTGTCAAAACTTGAAAAGGTTTTTTTCTCACATTTTAAAGCATTCAATTGAACTGAAATTTATATACACGATTGTTTTGGATGGCAATACGATACTTCAATGAAAATTAATAAAAATTAATTACCACTTAATGTTGTGATTCATATATATGTATATACATATTTATATTAATTGTAACTATTTAATAAAAAGTAGCTAAAATAAAATTTTTCATTGTTGATCTACTAAAAAAATTTTTTTTATATTACTTGTTTTATATATATATATATATAACTTGACTCGTCAAAAATTCCCTCTGTATGCACATTTGATTTGATTAAAATTCGAAGGAAAAAAAAACTTTCCAAAACTGAGGACTTACACTTGATAAGATAAAGAAAACCTTGGCGGAAACTCTTTCCATGCTTCATTTGCAAAAATATGTGGTCTTGAAGCATAATTTGTACATGAATTGGCTCATTACGCACAAGGTTACTTTATATGCATGTGTTTACATAGTGATTTGTAAATTATATCTTCCACCGAAAATTATAAGAATTTATCAAAGTGGGAAACAGAGAGAAATTTACAGCCTCTAAAACGTTGTAAAAATCAAAACACACAGTTTCTTCACAGAACTAATGAACCAAGAAAGTAAAAAGAACAAGAGATTTTAATACTGTTTATTGAATAATATGACAACCAATGACGTAAAAAAAAAAAAAAAAAAAAAACCGCTTTTTGTTGGAAAAATAATCAAATGTCTGTTAAATTTACTAAACAATGAAGGGAATGCACCACTATATCTTTAAATTTAATTTATCACTATTATATTAATTTCCTACATTTTGACCTTGAACATGATAAAGACATCAAATAAAACCTTTTTGAAGCTAAAATATAAATTATATCATCAGGTAATTCATGATATTAAGAAATAGTTTGTTATTTCGAAGAATACTGATTTGTTAGTTGTTGTTTGGAAATCTTGTATAAATCCTACAAAATTATCCAGATTTTTAACATATTTAAGATCATGCTTATTAATTGCTTCATAACACACTGTACAAATTTGTTTGAATTTTTGCGCCATATTACTCATAAAGTTAATTAACCTCTATTTTATTAGCACCATATCGAGTAAAATTCATCAGTCCTTTGAATGACCAAAGTTGATGTAGTCCAACTAGCCGTCACTCAGTCACTTCTCTGGGTGTTTCGTGATGTTGTATGGCTATGTGCTGTGTTTAAGTTATTGATACCTAATTCCTAGTATTAAGCTTTCAAGTGTACTAAAAATATTTCTTAAGACCCTCGCCTCCTTATTTAAAAAGGACAGGTCTTGAATTTCAAAGTCGAAGGTATGTCCGTACCACTCACCTCTGAGTCGATTTTTGCAAAACCCGTTCCTAGTAGATCTTTCCTCAATAAAAGAAACATGACTGCACCATATTTCATGTCTGTAGGTCTAATAGTTCAAAAACTGAAAATTTTATCGATAGTGCTCTCCCAATCCTCCTTTGGAGTCGATTTTTGCAAAACCGGTTGTTAGCGGACTCTTCTCAGCAAAAAAAACATGCTTGACAAATTTAAAATCTTTGGTGTAATACAATAGTTCTAGAGATCTTGTACTGATTTAGTGAGTGAATCCCTTTTTAACACCCTTTTATAAGATTCACTTGTATGAAACGGAATCTTTGAATTCAATTTTTACCCACTTTAAAAGAAAGGCCAGATTAATTCGAAATGTTGCTCACTGGTCCTGGACCGATGATAATACAATAATTTAATAATTTTGTTCCATTGTCCCGATCAGAATCATCAGGACTAACGATTTCCCATTTTCAGATCCCATCCCGCATCTGGCGACTAATTCCAGATCCCACTTCCAGATTTTGCGACTCTAATTCCAGATTTGGTGACTACGATTAAGTTACAACTTAGTTCTATTAACTATAAAAGGGTGTTTCTTAGTTTCTCTAACCCGTTCAGGACTATGATAACATATATGTGATAACTTCAGTGAACACGATATCATATGTGGGATTGCGTTTTGTTCGTTCTGAAGCTCGTGATTATACTAGTATGGTCTTAATTTAGAACTTGTGGAATTTTGAATGATTTCAAACTATAAATTTCGGTGTATTTTATTACAGTGATGTTTTTAATGCATTTTTAAATGGAGTTAGGCTTAACGGGAAAAATCGCTTGGTCCTAAACGGGTTAAACTGTAATTTATCTTCTTTACATATAGAAAGAAACAGAAATTGCAAAGTTACGAAAGGAGCTGGAAACATGGATAAGGAATTTATACGAGATTTTTTCAATTACTGTACTAAGATAATTACATGATTTTATGGGATCGCGATTGTCTGGTGGTTACTTGTCGCTTTTAAGTAGCAGATTCAGGACTCATACTTCAAAGAGGGTCGCGGGTGGTTCATGTTGGATTTGTTCCTTTCAAAAACCTTAGTGTTGTACGTGGCGAATAGTGTCCAACTTAATTGCTATAACCACGGTAGATCATAACCGTGGACACTTGGCTGGCGTTATTTCTATAGAACAATGAGCTCTAGCCCCACTGAAAATCCACCGTGTAGAGGGGTTGACGCACGTTAAATCTAAGAATGCTCTAAGTCAGAGGTGGGCAGACTTTTCCTGGGTACGGGCTACTTCTAATGTTTTCAAGGTGTTGCGGTCCCCCGAGTGACGTTGGTGGGGTAAGCTAAAAAAAGGTCTACAATGTTTATCATAACTTAATAATTAATGCGGAATATGTATTTACCTACATAACTACAGTAAAAAACACCTATAAGACCGCGTTTATAGCAAAACTCAAGATGCAAACATAATAATAATAGCCGCAAACACCCCTGCTCTAAGTCCTTATGTTGTTGTGGAGAGGGGTCTCCCTCGTCAGTTGGCCTCAGTTTAAAATTACGTTGTCCATTGCCAGCAGTTTTCATGCAGCTATAAATTACGGCAGTAATAATAATTAATCAGTCAATCAATTGATTAATTTAGGTACCACCGTTACTTGAACCTTAATTCAAAGTAAAAACAAGTAACATAAAAAAAAAAAATTAAGTAAATTCGTACTTTGAATGGATGAATAGAAAGTATTTTATTAACGATTAAAAATTTGAAGAAGATACATATATATATATATAAATAAATATATATATATAGCGAGAGAGTGAACTAATAGTAGAAATTGAAAAAAGATCATGATTTGTCGGCATTGTTGTAACAATGCACACCCGATTTGGCTGAAAAACAGGTTTTCGACGCCAACTTTTGTCTTTGTTTTAATAGTTACATTGTTACAACAATAAAGACGACTTTAAGTTGGCGTCAAAAACTAGTAATTAAATTAAATTAAATTAAATCATTTAGTTAATATTTGAAAAAAAACTGTATTAACGTCAAGTGTCATCCACTACAAGTTTTAAAAAAAATTATTTGAATTTGATTGGATAAATAGAACGTATTTTATTAACGATTGAAAATTTGAACAAGATAAATATATAAATAAATAAATATATAGAGAGAGTAAGCTAATAGTAGAAATTGAAAGTCTTATTATTGCTTGTAAGGACTTAAATTCAAACAAATAAAAATCTATTTTATATAATACTTTTTTAAGTATCAATATCAGTTATCATTTTAATTATGAATATAGAAACAAACATACGAAATACATATGTCTGATTTTTCTAACTAGACGTTGATCACTTAAGTGGTACTTAAGCCGAAAAGTGTTGGGTGGGCTGAAAACAGTTCACCTGAAAAGCCATTTATTTCAGAACTGACCTAAACTTCATCAGAAGCGACTATTTAAAACAAAGCATCTATTTTTAGTGTTGCCATTGTAGGCTGAAAAAGTACAGTTAAATCTTCCGTTCCTTAAAACAGTTCAACACATCATTTCCATACCATTTACCCGCGTCTGGTAGCCATTAGATGAGTGACATGGTCGACCTGCTATTCCTTGAAATCACCAGAGTGGAAATGGGTTTTCATGACAATCAGTCTGCCCGAGTGTTGTTTATTGTTTCTTTTTTCAATTTCCGTTCCGCCGGACAATGGCTAGCGTCTTCCAAACCCGCGGTGGAACAATTGCATCACGGGACATTGTTGGAAAACGAGGAAAATTGGACGTTCCGTGAAAAGACAAGAGCGGGAAAGAGTAAATAAAGAAAAAAAAAAGCTACTCGTGGTTCAAGGTTACGTTAGCGTAGATTTGAATAGGAGAAAAAAATGCATTCATTTAAGCAGAAACTAAAGCAGTACTTTTTACTTCTAACAATGGATGTGCGTAACATTTTATTAATGTGTCATACGATGAGTATCGTGAGAATATCACGAATTCCGTGAGAATAATTGCATGATTCGAACACTCGTGATTAGCATTTCATTCATAAAGGAATCATTTTCGTTTATAATAAAGTGAAGGTTATAGAGGATAATAGGAGAAAGGGTTTCGTTCTTAGAACCTTATTAGAACATCATTTCAATAGAATTTTAATGAGGCGAATAAATCATGAGATAATCATTTCTTTTTTAATTAAAAGATGTTCTTTTTTTTAAAAAAAATATTGCCTTGGAATGTGTTTCTAACTTTAATTTTATATGGCCCTTGCTTAACAAATGATATGTTTAAATAGGAAAACTATTGTTTTTTTTTCATGAAATGTGTATGTGGGCTCTTTTATCAAAAATACCTTATTATTGTTATGTTATTAATATTGTAAGAATGCTGTGCATTTTTTCTTAGAAACACATAAGTAAATTTTTTCCTTCTTCTACATTTCTTTCCATTACCATTAGAAATGATCGAAGAAAATACCTAAACTACGTAAGTATGGAAAAATATTTTCACTTGTGTTAAATTTATAGTTCATTCTTTAATACAGAAAAAAACAAATAAAAAAAAAAGAATCAAAACGGTCTGATTTAATATTTATTTCCTAAGGTATGCCAATGGGTTTAAGACCACATATCAGCTTTAAGGAAACTTAATGTGTTTTTTAAATGAATTCTGAGTCTGATAAATAAAGCCTTTGAATACTTTACAATTCATATCTTCATTTGCTTCATCTGTTTTCATAATAAAGTATAATATTTATGTATAATTAAAAATAAATTACGCGTTGGTGTAACCATTATCTTGGACCATGGGGCATAATAAAAATATTAAACAATTATAATTATCAAATTTCTTTTGTGTTCATTTCAAGTTGTATCTTGTTTATCATTAAGTATTCACCACACGTTTAAGATTGCGTTGCATTTCCTGCAAAATGCACAAGATATATATGAACTGCTTATAGATCCTTGCAGCTAATGGTGCAACAAGAAAAGGTGAGAATGTGCTTTTATGTTTATAATGCCATTTTTTTCGTGTTTCATCTCTTCTACTTTTTTCTTATCAGTCTCCTTTTATTTCTTTAAGTTTGTGCAGATAAATAGCGAATTGAAGTAAAATGTGTTTTTTAAATTTTTCTATATAAGCTTCAACTCTAACCCAGTCCAAAGTATATATAAGATATAAGAGGATATTCACTGAGTTGAATTTAAGCCATTATTAGCAATTATACACCCGAACATTACAATTCACATGGTTACCAATGGTCTGTGGTGGAACTGGAACGTTGCCAGAGATGAAGATATCTATCTTAACTACAAGGCAAATGTAGCCACTAACTTAGCAACAAATCTATCAATCAGATCATGTATATTATAACTCAATGTGTGCAATTATGTACGTAATATCTTTGAAATGTGCATAATGTAATATTATGCAAAAAATTTTATTTGTAATTTTATAAAATTACATCGTGGTGCACATCTTATGCATATAAGAATATTTACCCATTTTTTTGTTAATTGACAATTTATGTATCTTAAATATCATTTTAACGAAAAGATTTCAAGTACTATTATCTTAAATTGTTAATTTTCATCGAAATATATTGGAATACATAAAAAAGATGAAATATATATGTAATAAAGAGGAATAAATACATGTACTTATTAATCTATAAAATGAATTATACATCACGAAATATTTTCTGTTATAAGCAAATTCATTGATTGCATTAATTTATTCCATTTTTAGAATATTCTAAGAGATTAGGTTATTAAAACCGCTAACTTAAAAATGCCTTTTTCTTTGGATATTTTAACCCATTTGATACCTGAACAACTTAATTTAAGTATCTCTTTTTTAGTGCCACTACGTAATTTATAATTAAGATATATTCTGTTCCTTAAAATTTTTTTTTATTATATGGGAGCTAAAATTTATAAGGTTTCAGGTGTTTATAAAAAGCACACAAAGATTTAAATTTGGAAATAAATATTTTTAAAATTAAAAAATTTTATCTACACAAAATGAAATAAAATTTTATTACAACTCTTTCAAATTAAATTCAATCAATGTAATTATCAAGGTAATCGCTTACACTGAGTTATATACCTTTGAGTGAAAATAATATAAAAAGTTATGTAATTTATTTATGACAGAAAATAAAGAAGAAAAGGAAGTGGAGATGAAAGTAATATTTGGGGAGAAAAAAATAAAAGGTAAAAAAAGGAGGTCAAGCATTGAATAAGAAAAAAATGTAGAAGGACTGATGAAGAAGGCATTTTTTTTCCTGTTGCCAATAACTTTCTACAATTAACAGTTATTCGAAAACAATAACGACCGCAATTCTTATAAGTTTTATTACAGTTATAAAATTAAGATATATGTCATTTTTCCATTTACTTGTAAATTTTCTCTGTTCCCAGCCAGTAAAACACTTTATTAGATCATTTTAAAATTAATTTTTTTTAAAAAAAACGTGTTTTAAATTATGATTGAAGGTGTATCACATAATTGAAAAATCTGTTGATTTTCTCCATTGTATTGTGAGAAAAATAACATTTTTCTGTTATGTATCTAAAAAGACACATTTGCACATTAATTATGCACTTTATACAGTTTATCAACAATATAAATTGCTCAATTAAATAGAAAAATTATAAAAAGAAAATGCGATTCGCCTTCTGATTCAATTTATTTTGTGTGTACCTTTTGTTCAAACCAAAATTAAAAATATCTGCTAAAAAAACAAAAATAAAAAATTAAAAAAAACTTTTTTTTTATTGATTTTATTTTTAAAGTAATTTTGAAGGAAAAATTTGTAATTTAGAACAATGATCACACAATGACATCTGGCATGGTGTAAAAGTTTGGACAGTAAATAACAGTCTAGTGCAGGGAGGGCGGACTAGAGGCATGCATGCCATTTATGGCACGCGACACAATAATTTGGGCACGCCACCGATCAAAAGGGTTTGCATTTTAGTCCAAACTAACAAAGTTCACTGTGAAGTAATCCTCATTATATGCCTCTCTATTTTGACGCTAAACTGCATGTTTTAATAAACGATATTATTACAACAAACTTCAAGTACTTCCCAGACTTGGAAAAAAATATCAAAGATTTAGATATACATAAGAAATCAGACAGAGAAAAAGAGTTATAGAAGAATTTACTTCAAGTAATTGATTCTTCAATTGAGGAATTTTCAGCGAGATGTTCTCAGAAAAATAATTATCGGAAACGCTCAAGTTTATTTTGAACCCTAATGTGATTTCATTTGATAAAATAAACTTACCCAAGTTCGACCAGTTGGAAATTGAAGAATTTAAATGAAACTGATTGATTTTCAGTGTAGTTCAATATTGATTCAAAAATTTATTGAAACAAGAAAAAATGTTGGAATAGATATATAGTAAAAATGCCAGTGATGAAAGTTTGGAAACATGGAATTGGATTCTAGACTCATTTGACTGTTTGCAGAAGCTGACTCATGCTATTATAACCATATTTCCATACACCTATGCCTGCGAGTAATTTTTTTCAGATATGAATAACGTTGAAGACTTCCTTGGAAACCGTTTTATAGATATATGACTCCAATTCAGTACGCATTCTACTAAAAGTAACATCTTACAATCCTATTATAAATTATTTGCCATCTACCTTGCAACAACAGAAGTCACACTAAAGTTACTTTAATTTGAATTGCACGTATAACTAAAACATTTACTACTATACAGTACAAGATGATGTATTTTTTTTTTGTAATGAATAAAGAGTTTTGTTAGTAATTAGTTTTATTATTTTTCCAATAATTACTAGTCAAAAATGTTTAACGGCACGTCTAAACCTCATTAAACATTTCTTTAGGGAAAAAAAGGCACGTGGATCCATAAATGTTCGCCACCCCTGGTCTAGTGAGGAGGACATCTCAACAGGCAACCCCTTCTGTAAACTTCCACACTATGCGAACTTGAGGACGTAGAGCCTCGCAGACATAACATGCATCAGCTTCTCTATACGACGGGTCTTCAGTAGCACTGGGATCTAAGTTCACGACATGCCGGCCACGAGTTCGTAACCATAACCAAAACGCTACCGTGGCATTAGCATTGTGGCAAAGAAATGAAAAAAAAAAATGTCCTGAATATATAAACCTACTTGACCTTTCATCTGTGATTCATGTTTTAAAGATGAGTAATATTTCTATTTTGTTAGAGTTTGATTATCCATAAGTATAAATATGATTGTGATATATTTATCAAGAGAAAATAAACAAATATACTAAAACTTCGATTATATTTAAATTTACTTATCATCCAACGTTTTTATTAGTTCTAAGCACATATCTTATATTAAAGCTGTTTAACTATTTTAACCCGATCAAGACTAATATCATACATATATATACGATTGCTTCAGGCTACACGGTATCATATTTGAGATCGCGTTTTGCCCGTTCTGAGGCCCGTATTAAACCCATTGTTATCTTAATTTCGAACTTATGGAATTTAGAATGATTGTAAACTATAAATTCTGGCATATTTTATTACAGTAATGATTTTTTATGAATTTTTAAATGAATTTAGGTTCAACAGGAAAAATCGCCTGGTCCTGAATGGATTAAATGTTGACACTACATGTTTAACGCGTTGCTTGATTTGAAAAGTGTTTCAATAATTCTAAAATTTCGAAATACTTTTTTCTTTTCAATAATGCACAAACCGGTAATTCTCAAGATACTCAAGCTGCAATTTCATCCTGATTATCTTTCATGATTCTTTTGACACATCCACATTCTCTTCTCTTCTACCTACTTTCATATTTTGAGAATCGACATTTAATGTACGAATCGGTATGAAAAGAGATTGCTGTGTAATGCACACTAACGAATAAAGGAATTTCTTTTGAAACTCCTCATGATGAGCGTTTGATGGTGATGTCTCTATTCAGAGTTGTAACGATTTGGAAACGCCGATTAGCCCGAGGAATCCACTCACTAAAACGAATTTCACAACGCATCTCGAATTGACCTCGATGTACTTTTTATATTTTTTGCTGTTCTTTCAGATAACTCTCAATTAAGGACAATTGGGCAAAACTGTTGCTCACAAATGAGCATCGATGGAAGCTCAGGTATGTTGAAAGGAAAATAATGAAGAAACTCAACCTGTGCAATTTTGTAGTGTTAAATGTCCGAACCTTGTGCTTGAGGCAATTTAAAATGACGAATTAGGTCTTTCTTAGTGTTAAACTAATACTCTGATGGTACAAATTATAGTGGAGTGAATAATTATACCGGAAGCTTCTTATAATTATCCAGAGCTGCAGAGGAATTCAGGGTTATCTTAATTCTTAACTTAAAAATTCAGGAATTAAATAAGTGAGCATAACGTGTTTTGTGTTCAACAAGCTAGAAGAAATGACAATTTTTTAAAACCCCATTTTAATGTTGATAAAATATTTCTTTATAAATATCCCTGAATAAGGTCTTGTGTCATCACCACGATTCACATTTTGATGACATTGCTTTTTAAGGTATCCGACTACGTTCGGAACCGTGATTTTGCAAAAGCACATAAATGGATAATTTTCATGATATTTTGTGTCACTTAGATTAGAATACATGTATAAAATTGCTTTAAGGACACTCTGACAAAAAAAAATCATTTAAATACAATATTTTGGCAATAAATTAACTTAGAATAATCTTTTTTCGAAATGTTTTCCTTTTGTGAAAAATGCTTCTATTATAATAATATTTCGCCTGTATATAGCTCAGACCTCTCTACAGAGGCCCAACTAGAATTTTTGAAATATATAACTTAGAAGTGGGTTTATTCATATTTTACGACACAAAAGAGGGGACAAATTGTAAGAAAAAGACGCCAATAATTATTTCAATTGGTGGTAACTCTGAAAATAATGTGAATTTTTCAAACCTTCTAGTTGAGCCTCTGTAGGGAGGTTTGAGCTATATACAGGCGAAATATTATTATAATAGAAGCAGTTTTCACAAAAGGAGAACATTTTGAAAAAAGATTGTTCTAAATTTTTTGCCAAAAGTATTGTATTTAAATAATGTTTTTGTCAAAATGTCCTTAAAACAATTTTATGCATGTATTCTAATCTGAGTAACACTAAATATCATGAAAATGATCCATTTGTGCACTTTTTTAAAATCACGGTTCCGAACGCAGTCGGATACCTTAAGTGATGAATCTTTGGGGCCACAAATTTATGCATGAATAAAAAGTGGCAATCAAGGCTTTTAAATTAATAGAAATTTACATTTAATGGGGCAACTTCTTAAAATTTTAAGGAACACTATGTATTATTATTTACTTTAAAAAACTTCATGTTTATACTTTGATAGTTCTTGTATCCTCAAAACACATCAACATATAAAGCAGAGTGGTTCTCGGTTATGTGGGGGATAAAAAATTACTATCAATCGAAACCTACCTATGCGGAAAATATGTTCTATGGTAGGAAGATTACGTGAACAACAAGTAATATATAAAAAGAAAAATTTAAAAGTCAATTCCTACTTAGGTCAACAAAGAAAAATGTTATTTTAGCTAATCAAATTTAATTAATGAATTAATATTTGAAAAAACTGAACATCAAATTTCATCCACTACAAGTTTTAAAAAAGAAGTTTGAAGCCAAGAAAAAAATTCGATAGAAAACTTACTGGCGCCATCTGTTGGTTAATAATGCAGAATAAATTTAAAATTAAAAAAATAAAATTTAAGTAATACGAATTAATATTTGAAAAACTATATTAACATCCAGCGTTATCTACTACAAGTTTAAAAAAACGTATTTAAACTTCAGTGGATGAATAAAAAGTATTTTATAAACACACACAAAACTGAAAATTTGAGCAAGATATATATGTAGAGAAGGAACTAATAGTGGGAATTGGATAATTTAAAAATAATAATTTCAAAATTCAATATTGCCTCAAAGGAGATGAAATTTCGAAAAAAATGGAAAAGATTTAACTTCTGTTAAAATATTTTAGATCCCAAACAATCGTTTTTCTACAAAACAAATAACTAATTTCTAAGATAAATTAGTGCTGTAGTGAAAAGTATAATGCACGTTGTAACACATTTCATAGCCCTAGATCTCTGCCTGCATCTTCGAGTCAGTCCGATTTAAACTCTTTTCAGTTTTTCGCTTGATTGTACACAGTAATTTGGACGGCAGTTTTAAAAATTTTAATTCTAAAGGAGCTGTTATATATATCTGATGTGTTTGTAGTTTTTTTCAGTAATTCCCCTGGTGGCAGTACTTAACATAAAAATTAACTTTTTATATTTTATTTTTTTTCCTTCATCAATAGACCAGATAATATCTTTTCCGCTGAGGTAGGTTTTTAAATTCTGAAAAGAGAAACTTCGATTTAGGGGCGTAGCTACAGCCGTATCAGACATATCAATGATACGGGGCCCCCAAGCTTCGGGGTCCCCAACACATCTAAGCAAAAAATAGTAAACTATTAAGCCTAAAAAAGGGGCCCAAGGAATCTTCGATACGGTGCCCACTCAGGACGCCAGTAATTCGATTGAACCTGTTACTGACTGAATATTAACCTCGCATTGTTCAGCTGCATGAGGGCTTTTGGCGACAGATCTTGTAATTTTGAACCATGATCAAGTGACGAGGACGATACCTGAGCTGGCACCCCCCTCTCCTAACTACCCCACCAACGGGAGGACGCGTGAGCTCTCGACAGATTTAATGTACATCGCTTCCCTACACGGTGTGTCTTTAGTGGTACTGGGCTCGAACTAGTGACAAGCCAGCCACGACCCGATACCTTGACCACTAGGCTACCGCGGCCACTTTAACCTGTTACATAATTTATTGATATAAGAGAATCTGAAGGAAGGAATGTTAAACAATAGAGTAAGTAATGAAATATAAATTACAAATAACTTTTTAGATCAATATTGAAAACATTCATATAAAGATTGTAAAAAATAGCAGAATAAACACAAATATATTCGTATCACGTTTATTTTCTTCAGTACTCTTAATTATGAAATTCAGGATCATTCAAAATTAAAGCGATTAATTTCCTCCAAAATTTGTTGTTTGGGGAATAAATATACTTGAAGATAAATAATTTCCGCATTGTAATGATTCCTGATTTTCTTTTCTTTTCTTTTCTTTTCTTTTCTTTCTTTCTTTCTTTTCTTTTCTTTTCTTTCTTTCTTTCTTTTCTTTTCTTTTTTTGCATATGGTGATAAAATAAAAAATAGATAAAGATGGAAAAAGACCTATAATATTTTCACGTTTCCTCTCATTTCAAGGAACAAGCCAGTGCCTCTCAAACTTTCAATATTTCCGACCCAGTTTTCTATCATAATTTTCATCGCGCCCACATACAATAACAATGTATTGAATTCAATATTATTGTACTTTGAAGCTTAAGCTACAATACGACCTTAATTACAATCCCATATAAATTATCAGGATAAGTATTAGATTTTGTATATGTTACTTTTAAGTAATAAATATTTTAAGTAAGTTATTTTTAAGTAATAAATATTTTAAGTAAGTTATTTTTAAGTAATAGAACAAGAATTATGTGTGTTACTTTTCCGTTCTAATTTTTAAATTGGAGCATATTGCAAAATATATATAATTTTCAATTGAATTAAATGTTTATTTCCTAAGACATCCATATAGATCTCAGCTAAATATAGCAAAAGAACTTAGGGTGTTTTTTTTTAATATTAAACCTTCCTTTGAAAACTTAGCACTGCACGACAAGCCCATGGAAGTCACTAATAATAATCAAATTTGTTTTTAATTTAATATTGATAAATTAATTATCAAATACACATTGTGCAGTACTACTATATTTATAAGTATATTCGGACCCTGATTTAACGAACCCCTATTTAACGAATTTTCCTCTTTCCTCGATTACAATAAGGTAAATTTAAAAAATAATAAACCCCGATTTAACGAATTATTTCAAGAACTGAAAAAAAAATTTGTGTTATAAACAATTGGATATTTTTTTCAAATGACATCCTCTTTGTCAAGTACCTAAAAAGTGTTTGGTCTTATAAGTAGACTATTTCGATGGGAAAGGATTCAATGCGTTATTAGAATTTACAACTCAGGTGAGTCATGAGTGCAACCAATTGTGTGAGTTTTAAATAGGACAAGAAACTCGTTATCTCTCATCCCACTCCATGACGCAGAGGACATTTCAAGATTTTAACGATTATGTTACATTTGATGACGGACTGCCTATATCTCTGCAACTGAAGTTCAGGAATTGGTTGATTTGTCGGAGCCACTGAATAGTGATTCAGATGCAAAAATTGATACTGAAATTCTTATAAAAAATGTTACGTTTTTGAATGTTTCACATCGTTTGAAAACTGTGACGCCGTACCTTATGCAGCAGGATGTAAATGACACAGTATTTTCTTCTATGCACAAGTCGAAAAAAAGAACTCCTTCCAGTCAGAAATCAAAAAGTATTTCAAGCATCTGTTAGTCAGTATTTTAAAATTTTAAAATTAAATGGTACATAAAAATTCACTAATAGTATTTTTAAGTGTGTGTTATTTCTATCCATGCATATTTTTTGTGTAGTTGCTTATTATAGAGTTTTCAAAAGGTAGGAGCGAAAAACTTGTATTTTGTTTGGACCCCGATGTAACGAATTACCTCGATTTAACGAACAAAATGTTCGGTCCCAATGAATTCTCTAATTCGGGGTTGGACTGCGTATAATATCAGTGTAAATGTATATTTTATTTTTTACTATGCAGTAATGTATTATGTTTTCTTTCCTTTCAGTAAATTAATAATTTTTTTTTAAATAATATTTTATTTTAAACTTTTTCATATGCTTCCCCCTCCCCTCCCCTCCTTTAGGGTTATCACGCTCAATAGAGGGAACGCTCTAGAGTTTGAGCATTGCTGGTTTAAGCTTATACTTGGTTTTTGTAGAAAATGTTATGATTTTAAGAAAATTAACAATTATTTCTTTATAAGAACTTTTATTTTACTCATTAAAAAATTTATTTACATTCATTCTATTTTGTAAGAACTTCAAAACTTCAGAACTTTCAAAAATATGCCGGTATAAATTTTACAGTTATTATACAGGTATAATTATCTCTATTTTCAAGTGCATTTGAAACCGAAAATTATGTTATTGAAATACTCGTATCATCAATAGAGATTTGTTTTCCTTCCTCGTTAAATATTTTTCATATGAAGGCCAGAAAAGTACATTAAATGAATATCTATTTTCAGACTATACTAATTAAGTTAGAAGTTCATCACACACACATGATCAGAGTGTAACAGAGAATGAACCATATAGAAAGTCGGACTCTAATTTTACTGCCCCCCTGCAAACTACTTTTTTTAATTATGAAAAATCAATGCGTATTAAGTATACACACTCGAGTAATTTATTTTCTGTGTACTGATCTAAAACATTTAAATTTAATATTATTCAAGATTATGCCCTGAGAGTTTACCTGTAAGAACTTTTACACAATGTCAAGCCATATCATTTTCCTACCTAATAACATAGGTAAAAAAAATTTAAATAATAAAAAAAATTAATTACTATTTGTATTGAGATTTACTACGTGGAAACACTATGATTACCTTTTGTTGTTTCAATAAATTCAAGTTAAAAAAGCATTGGTACAACCAAATGCATACACACAACATTGACACAACAAACAATTCCTATTTTCTTGCAAATTACGTAGTTCGCTTCTGTAATCAAAGAGTCTTGTAACGAATAAAATCTTACGCACAGTGCATGCATATATATTCTTGCTCTGCAATCAAAAATCTAAATTAAAAGTTTGCTGTAACTCAAAGAAAACGCAATCTTGAGTTCAAGCTTAATGATATTCGAAACAAAAGCAATGAAACAAAAGTTTCCGTTATCGAGAACACAAAAAAAGGAAAACAAAAATAGCATTTCAGCGAATTCATTTTCTTGCTGCAATACTCATTTCCACAGGTAAGAGGAATAAATGGATTTGATTTTGATTCCTATTATTCTTTTTCTAATGAATGGTTGTATCATAGTCATTTACTTGCTTAGAGAGAAATATTGTTCCGATTCCACTTTTCTGTTGAGAGTTTTGTATATTAAATAAAAGTAACAATAAAAAACGTTTCATATAGAAGATGAAAGTCGAGGAAAATAAAAGTGTACTCTCTCTCTCTCTCTCTCTAAAAGTAAAAATAAATAAAAATATTTTTTAATGTGAATACGCTTGTTTTTTATTACGTAATGTTCGGCATTTAATGCAATGGGATACAATAATTCGCAAGGAATTTTTTGTTAGTTAAAATTTCGTAAATAATTAAATTGTTTGAAATTTTTCACGTGATTGTGAAAGACTATATCTCTGTCTCTCTCTTTTCTGTTCAATTCTATCACTGTCCCACTCCCACACTATATCAAGTCTATCAAACAGGTGTTAAAACAACGCCACCTATCTTATAAATTTATTCTTTCTTTCCACACACACACAAATAACCCACCTAACATAAACAAAAAGCACCAAAGAATAAATTAATCATTGCGATTTGAAAACAACAATAACAGATAGAAGAGAAATTTGATATATATTCTCTTTAAAAAAAAGACGTGTTTTTAATCTATCGTTGAATTGGAACATTAATAATTTTGATTTTGACATTTCGAATGAGGACATTTTTTTCTTATCGAAAACAACAACAATAAATTAATTTATTTCTTAGCTATTTCACTGTGTTACTCCTTCAGCAAAGACCCAAGTTTCTAAAATTGAACTCTTATAGAAAATGGTTAAGCAAGTTTTATCACCTTTAGGCATTGACAATCCGTGTTAAGATGAGTTGAGTGGTTTAAATGCTATGGGGCAAAAAAACAAACCGCAATTTAGTAGAGAGCTTTCTGGGATTATTTCTGAAGAATATTACTGAAAGCGTGGAATAATTTTACACACAATTTTTCAAAAAGTAAACTTGCATTTTAGAAGAAGAAGAATGAAATTTTTAAATTTTAAAGTAATGGTCCTTCTGAAAACTTATACCTAAGACATAAAAATCTAAGAAATTATCAGTGTTGACATAATGTCAACATATTAAACGAGTAATATTCCTTTGCATTAGCATGCGAATTTGCACTCTTTTATGTTTATAAATTCTAAGAAAAATAATTATTAGAAATATTTAATGATCCAAGGATTTTTTAAAAAAATTATGGAATGGTTTCAAAAAATATTTAAATTTCAACATAGAAAAGTGCTGTTTCAATGCATATATAAAACGGTGTTCTTTAAAAAATATATATATTAAAGAAATTTCATTTCAAAGTGGCATAATATTTTATTCTATAAAATAGACATTTAATTAGGAAGGGAATGTTTTCTTTTTCAAAAGCAAAATCCATCTATTAAGAAATTTTAAATTTTAATTTATTTCATCCGATATTTTATATTCAAGGATAAATGTAAAATACCATATTCCAAAACGAGAATTGTGATTATTTTTGTTTTAAAATTTGTATATGGTTATAATAAAGATGAGAACACATACTTCTCTGTTGATTACAACCATACAAAACAGAAAATATTTTTCATATCAGAACTTATTTCTTTCAATAAATGTTTATTCAACATTTTGTGATAATACAATCAACATAGAATTCTTTTCTTCAACAAATATTATAAGCATTAAAGAAAAGAACGTTGAAAATGGTTTCTTTTTCAAATACAAACACGAAGAACACGAACAAGTCGTTAGAACAAAAACACGAATATGAAAAAGTTGTGTTTTCTGTTAAATTCTTTAGAAATTAGAGCTTTTGCATAACGCATCTTGAATCTTAAAATCTCCTTTGAACAGTCGTCACATCAGCAGATCTTAAGAATAATTCTAACATCGTATTAAAAATTAAAACTAATACAACAAACTAGAACAAACTAGAACTATTAGAGTTTAAAGCAGGTGATAATAAAACTTAATAGCAAGTAAGCAAAAAATATTCACATTAAGATTACAGGAATTTTATAATACTACTAAAACAACTCTATTTTAAGAATTAAATTTGTCCATACACAAAAAACATTTTCCTAAATACTTTAAGCCAGTGCTTCTCAAACTTTCAATATTCAATAATAATTTTCCGTGGGCGCGGCCGCGCAGGGCAAGGGGGGGGTGGTTAATTAAATAATACGGAACTTTGGCGCGAAAGCTACAATACAACTTTAACCTTGTAAGTGCCACCGGCGGATGTGTATTTAAACGTCTCGCTCAGCCAAAAAAATTTTAATTCGTCCTCTCTTCCCAGCAACCATTAGGAATACTCTCTCTTCACCAAACTCCTTTCTCCGAAAAATTTTCCAGAAGTCAAGTTCCATACCTTGCAGCTCCTTCCACCTGGTAGCCGTCGCTCGTCCAATAGCCATGAAGAACACCTCTAGCATGAAAATTCCACAACTGTCGTTTCATCTAACAGACTACCAGATACGCGATTAAGGGTTCCTAGGAACCCAGATGCCCTCAGAACTTTCCGCAGATTCCGCAGAAAATTTTAATTACCCCGGATGTATGTATGCGTACTAAAGGGGTGCGGCGGTAAAATCTTATACCACCCTCAAACCATGATACCGGGTGCAGGACCAGTATGGAGCAACAGTTCAGCGGCCTCTCACCACGGTGTCTCCAAACCTGACACTGATCATCATGATGTTGCAGGAAGAAGCGGGATTCGTCAGTAAATACAATGTCATTTCATTGCGTTACCCATGTCCACCATTCATCACACCATTGTTGGCGCAAACGTTATGTGGTTTCTAGTCAAGGGTAAACGAAGCAATGCACGCCTTGTGAACACTCCTCTCTACTGCAAACGGCGTCGAATGGTACGAGTGGACACGGAATAATGCGCAACAAACTGAATCTATTGTGTTATGGTTCGTGATGTGGCTGCGCGATCTATCACAGCCATGCGCACAATCCGCCTGCAATCAAGGGAAGTGGTGCAACGAGGTGAGTGCAATCGGCCCCGTCGTATCGTTGTTTCTTCCTACATCTAGCGATGACAGAGCCGCATCAGAGTTGCTTGGCTTAGTCCAACATGTTGACCGATTTCTATGAAAGAAATTCCGCAATCCCTATAGGCTACTACGAGTATTCTTCCTCGGTCAAATTCAGAAATCTAGTCAAAATACGCTCAGTGCGTTCGACGAGGCATAAAATAAACGCCTTACGTAAAAAGAAGCCCTAAAAAATAATTGCCGTACTTCAAATTGCCAATCTGTTCACTCCTTCTATAGCAATTGCGGGTGGCACTACGGTTGCTAGTGATATGCATCTGCACTATAATACTAATGATTTATATATTTTATTGCCGCCAACGCATGTAAATTCCAAATGGTTTGCATTCTTCCTTCAGGGTGTTGCATTTTTTGTGGCCAGCAGTGTACTTACAAAAAAGTACTTTTCCTTTTTATGTATAAAACTTTTAATCCAAAAAATCCCCATAATTTTTTTAAAATGTTTCTTAAGTGGACATACATTTAATAAATATTTGCAACACATAAATTAAATGTCATCACTCGTAGGTATAAAATATAGATTCACCGTAAACTAAAACTCAGAAAATATAATTTTTTAAAATACATATATATATATATATATATACTTTTTTTAAGACACCAAGAGCAAAAGACATTCTTCTGAATTATTAGTTGGAATAAAATGAAGCTCATTTTTATTAAATAAAAATATTAAAAAAATCCCTAAGGTTTATGTAATAAAAGGCATATTTTCATTTTGCTGTTACTACATCATTCTCATCAATTAGTTTATGTTAATATAATTGACAACGTTAATATTATTTTTATTTCACAAAAACTCAAAAAATATTCCTAGTCTAAATAAACAATTAACAGTCAATTGATAAATAAAAAAATATTTTTTTCAGAAATATTCACGAATAATCTATTGCCATTTGACAGAATTTTGTTAAATGACAGTTAGATAACGTAAAAAGGAATATTTTACAAATAATTCCTTCATATTATAAATAAAATAAACAAATAAACAGATACTACCTTTTTCATTCTAAAGGCTTTTCGGCAAGATTCGATTAAGCGTCGGATACGAGAAAATATAAACGGAAAACGATATCACCTGAGTATACCAAAAACCGGAACAAAACAAGTCATATATGTTTGTTTATGAATAGAGATATGGAAATATTCATTCACAAATTGCTCTTTTTCGTGACATTCCCTTTTGTAATGGATTCAGTAAAACGTTTTTCTTTTGTAGAGGAATTATTTGTAGAAAATTATTTTCCTTCTGAAAGACAAGATAGCAAATCTAAATAAAATATAGAATCTTTTTTAAGTCGGGTTTTTGTTGTTGCTAATGTCACAACGACGGTGTGCAAAGGGTTACTCTTACGCCTATCATTATCCGTAGCTTTGAGCACCAAACAGGTGAAAGTACGATTTGGCTGGGTCCCACCCCAATTTTGAGGGAGAACACCTAGGAGTGATCAGGAACCTCTCACCTCTTTTTCCTTTCCAACGACTTCACGAAAGGACTTACGGCTTGGCTGTTATTTATTGTATCCCCTTGTTGCAAATGCACTATAGATTTACAAGCAACCAAGCTTTTTCCGGGATACGATACCAGGGCCAATGGCTCAACAGCCAGCGTCCCTAACCACAATACCAGATGGGCGTCCGTGTATTTCTGAAATGTTAAGCTAAAATATAATTCAAGCTGGTAGAGCCCAAAGGATTAGCTGTCCATATCCTTATCCATTCCGACAGTAACTCTGCATTTCTTTTAAAAGATTTTCATTATGATCATGAGTTAATAGGAACATTTAATGGAAAGAGTTACTGTACTTCAATGAGAAGAGAATAGTGCCTCCGAGGACATAGCCCAACAGATACGATGTGGTCTGTTACCTTAAGCACTCCTAAATATTTGTCTTGAAAAATATTATTTTTTACGATGGTGAACAAACAGTGAAAAAGATATTTTAAAGCAGGGGTGGGCATACTTTTACATAGCTCGGTCTACTTTTAATTTTTTCAAGGTGTTGCGGTTCACCTTGTGACGTAGATGTAATGAGCAAAAAAAAGAAAAGAAAAAAAGAGCTCAATAATATTTGTATTATAACAATAATAAATACAGAATAGGTGTACTTACCTACATAACTACAGTAGAACAACTTACAATTTTAAAACTACGTTTGAAGTTAAACGCAAAATACAAACATTATAATTATACCCATAAATTTAATAATATCAACTGATGCATTTTCAAACAATTCACAATACATCAGAAAAGAAATAATATTTTCACTTAAAATTAGTCCTCGTAGCTATAGTCTGAGTAGAAGACTTCGTCTTCATATTATCCACCCCAAACTTGAATACCTCGATATGTAATTACTAACTGCTAATCTTGCACTGGATTCTAAGTGGTCGTCTGTGAAACGGGAATGATATGTTGTCATAAATATATTCTTCGTTCAAAATGTAGATTCACACAGATAGGTAGAGCGAAAGAACGATGTTAAATGAATTGCAGCTTTTTTTAAAATTGGGATACTTTACTTTGTCTATTAGATTCCAAAAGGTATTTTTAACAAATTACGTCGTTTTGAAGGAGAAAAAAAAAAGCTTCGTTTTCCTCGAGAGATGAAAAGAACATGTAATATATTTTTAGTTATATTTTTCACATCAACATTGCCAAATGGGTTAACCCATGAATGCAACACACACTTTTGATTCTAGTCTAGTAAATTCTTGTAAACGTATCTCAAATTTGGGTTGCAATTTTATTCACGGTGTCTCTTTTATTCACGGGTGTTTCCCATTATCTTAATAACCACCTGTGTTTCTTTTAGTATGCGCGTCTAAAGTTTCATGCGAAGACGGTCACCGCAAAATGTCTTGGTGGTCCACCGGTCGATCGCGATCGACTTAATGCTCACCTTGGTTTTAAAGGAATCATTCACTTTTCTTTGACGAGAGTGATATTCGAAGTCCTTTAAGCAGAATCCAATTGATTAGAAATCTGTCGCCTTCATTCTTCGGCCACTTCTTCCTTCATTTTTGAGGAAAAAGTCAATTTATTCCGACCATGAGAAGTGGAAAACTATTTCAGAAGAATCATTTTCTGTACTTTTATAAAGTTTATATTAGAATCTATGCAAGAAGAATGGAATGGATGTGGAAGAGACTGACAAGTGACTATATTAGTGACATTCCGTGGCCACAATAGCCTAGGACAGGGATGGCGAACCAGTGGCACGCGTGCCATTGATAGCACGCGACACAATATTTTTGGCACGCTAGTGATCAAGTTTTATTTAAAGATTTCATAGGTCACTATGAAGTATTACAAACAAACGCGAGTAACCGGGGACGGGGAGCGCACTCGTTTGTTATTGTCTTGCCTTAGTTACGTCGTACACTACAATTGCTAATGATGTAAGGTTTGTCCACGCATAGCATAGTACATTTCATTGATACAACTGTATTTTAAAGTTTATCTGTGCTATATTTCGATTTTTAACTGTTATTTAATATGGCTAGTTCAGCAAAACAACAAAACGTGCAAGATAGTAAGTGTAATAGAGAATTTCAAATTTAGTGGACAGAAAAACATGACATTGGTAGTCAAGGTGACAAAGCGCTGTGTGTTTTATGTTCTGGAATAGTGGTATACAGAACATTGTCGGTAAAACGGTGTTTTAAAACAAATCGTAAACCCTCTTGACAAAAAAAGGTGAAGCACAGCAAAAATAACTAATTGCTTAGAACTTTTGACAGATGACTCAAATTCAGCATGTATTCTACAAAAAGTAACATCTTACAATCCTAATATAAGTTATTTGTCATCCAATCAGCAAAACAGAAATCACACTAATTTTACTTTAATTTTAATTGCACATTTTAAACATTTATAACTATACAGTATAAAATGTATTTTTTCGTAGTGAATGGAGTTTTGTGTGTTGTTAATATATTTAGTTTAATTATTTCTCAATAATCACAAGTCAAAATTATTTGACGGCACGTCTATACTTCATTAAACACTTTTTTAGATAAAAATGGCACGTTGATCCATAAAGGTTCGCCACCCCTGGCCTAGGGGCTGTCACGGACAAGTGGCCGGCGTGTCATCAGTTCGAGACTTGTACAGCTGAAGACCCAACGTGTAAAGGGGGCTGATACACGTTGAATCTGTCGAGGCTCAAATATTCTCCTGATGGTCTAGTGTGAAAGCTAGGAGATGGCCAAAAGACCTAATGCCGCTAAATAGTTAGTACGACGTTAATATCCACCCATAAGCGACATTCCTTATAATTTTGAACTATGCCAAAGAGATAAGAACGATATTTTAGTTGAGAGAGAGTATTTCTTGTTTAAACTTTCGCACCAAGTCAATTTGAGGATACTGAGCCCATCAGATTTATTGTTCTTTAGATCTACTTCAAGGAGGGACTTGAAGTCAGGAAAGAAAAACTGCTCTGACATTCAGGTCTTAAACTTGACCACTCTATTTTCACGAAACCTATAATGATTCAGCATGCCATCTCTTTGGGCCAATGATTCCAATACTTTTTTTTGTTGCGGTACACGCTTAGCAGTTTCAAAATTTGGCGGCAAAAAATGAATATAATATAATGTTTAACATAACTTTTACTTATCTGTAATACACTATGTAAAATAATTAATGATAATAGTTTTCAATGTTAAATAAAATAAAATATACGACAGAAAAATGTTTATTGAGTACTTAATTACAAATTACAGTCGGCCTCCTATATAACGAAGTCCCGAAAAAAAGTTCGTCATACGGAAAATCCGTTATGTAGAGTATCCGTTATCCTTCAATTTTCTTTATATAAACCATATAAAACAAAATTTAAACTTATAAACACTATGCAGTAAGGGAAGTTTCGTGACACCTTTATCCACTTCCTGAATAAATTTTGTTTTTCGATGCTCAAGCACTTATGTTTTGACGTTTTAGAGCCTTAAGAAACGAAGTTATCAGTACGACTGATCAACACTACAAATGAACATTGTTCAAGGACACGGAGACAACTCCACAGATGGTGAAAGGGGATATCGAAGATGTTTCGATTGAACTGGACAATGGGTTTCAAAGGTTGCACATCTTGGATGAAACGACCCGAATTCTATTGCTCTCGGCGAGTTAGGCCTCTAATAAAACTAGTTCAAGGTTTTGATCACCATAAAATGACTTAAAAGAGAGAATAACTTGAAACGTCCAAAAATATTTTTAAGATAGGAAGGGAAAAAATTGACGCAGAGAGAAAAACCTCGTTATATAGAAAATGGACTTCGGTATTTTGGGAGGTTATTTTATGAAGAAAATCGTGAAATTTTCTTGGTTCCAGGAAACAATTCGCTATATAGAAAAATTCGCAATATAGAGGTTCGTAATATGGAGGTTCGACTTTAATTATAAAAATACATTTAATGGGAAATTGGATCTTGATGATTTTTGATAATTTCCATCATATTTGATCGTAAGAATGATTATGCCAATCTCATTTCACATCATCTACATTTTAAAGTCTTGATCTTTTTTTCATTTTTTTTAAAGCTGAAAATCTGAATTCTCGCAGATATGATGGAAAAAATTCATGGATATATTCATAGATCATTGCATAAAAATGATGTATTATTATTACTGAATCGTTTACATTTATTTTAATCTGAGAGTAAAATTACTTCAAATCTTATATGAAAGAACAATTTAAGAAAGAAAACTTTTTAATATAAATGTTATTTGCGATGAAATACTGTAAAAAAACGCCACTAAGCAGTTAGAAATTATAGGAAATGGGATATTGTATTAAATAAACATGCATTCTTTGCTAAAGTTTGTTTTATATAATAGATAAATATCTTTATTTTTCTTAATCCGAAAAGCAAAGCGAAGAGAAAAAATGTGAGCAGGTGTTTCAATACTTGTGTGTAATCCACTGCAAAAAGACTTTCTATGCAGTGTACCATGCGCATAATGGTACGGTATAATATTTGCTTAATATCGTGTTATGAATTATGGTAAAATATTTTTACGTCCTTTGCATATATCGACGATATTCATCTGGTTAAATCTAAGTAATTATTAAATACTATTTTATGAAAAATATAAAGTGTGTAGCTTATGCTAAAAAGGCTGTAAAAATCTATAATTATAGGAAAAACCTATGATTGTATGGATTTATGAAGAATTCTGTTTCACTAGATTTATCTTATTGATAAATAAAATTTGACTACCTTTATCAATTTATAGGATTCCAAAATACATAATGGAAAATTTAAAATTAGACATGAAATTGTAACAAATGAACTAATTTTATATATGTGAGTTTGCGTATTACTACTTGTATATTATATTTATAAGCTCATAACAATTCATTTAATATATACATATGACGAAAAATATCTATTATTTTCATTCGTTTTTTCGTTTGGTAATGCCAAGATTGCTGACTTAATCTGAACCAATCCAAACCTTAGGGGGGGGGGGGACAAATCTTGAACAAAAAAAATTTTTTTTTTTTTTTTTCTTTTACTAGCCACTGGAGACTATAATTTTAGGAAACAATGAATTGAACATCTAATCACTTTCTCTTTTTGTTTATGTTACAATTCATGACAGCTTTCACCGATAATGTCTGCATTTAGTTTTAAAAGTATATTATACAGCACAAATTCTTTTTTTTAAATCCATACGAATAAATAAAATTGAAGAGTCTGTTTGTAATTTGAAATTAACAGCTTTTTACTATATGCATTTAAAAGTATATCCGGTACCTTTGTCTGTCTTGTATGTCTGTCTGTTTGTTCCGGCTAATCTCTGAAACGGCTGGACCGATTTTGACGGAACTTTCACTGGCAGGTGGCTAAAGTTATAAGGAATAACTTAGGCTACTTTTATTTTAGAAAAAAATTAGGGCTCCACGAAAACAAAATTAAAACCAATGAAATAGTGAGAAATATCCAATGAAATTAGGCTTAACTGGGAAATTCGTCCGGTTCCGTGCGTGCGTATACTCTCAGAACGTGTGGGCCTGGGGAAATGCTTCTTTCTCCTTATGCTGGTCTTGGAAGGGGTTAAGTAATAATTAGAAATCAATGTTAACGTCGTTAGATTTTCTTTCATGACAATAGTTGTTTTTTATTTACTTTGAAATTGATAAACTTGATGTATATATAGAGATTTTTTCATTAAATTTATTATTGTATATACAGATATTTTTTTCATTAAATTTAATATTGTACAAAGAGAGATTGTTCAGTAAATTTAATACAAAAAAAACCCCCAAAATTAACACACACACACACAAAAAAAAGAAAGAACCATCGATTTACAAAGTAGAATAATGACATACTTATAACATAAGTATTTCTTTATTTGAAATACATAATTTTATTACGTTTTCGTAAACTCTGCGAATAGAATAAACACTTTTTTTGTTAAATTCCACGTGCTCGAAGTCACGAGTAACAGCTAGTATATAATATAACTTTACAACATACCCCTCGGTGGTTAAAAATCTTATTTGCAAACCTCTTCATAAAGCAATTAGTTTTCATATGATTCTAATTTGTAAAATGTTGCGCTAACTCAGTTGACGAGTGCTGACTCAATTTTCACAGAAGCCTGCTTTAGCCATTAGTGTATGAGTGTTCTCTTCCTAACTTAAAGTAGTCGTGGTCGCATAGTAGTTATAGTAACGGACTCGCGCGTGGGTGGCGTGTATTGGGTTCTAGTTCTGGTGCCACTGGAGACCGTCGTGTAGAGGGGTCTGATGCACATTGAATTTGTTGAGGCTCAAAGTCCTCCCGTTGGTGATGTGTGGTAGCTTTGAGAAAAAAAGTGCCAGTTCAGGTGTCGTCTTCGTCACTTGATCGAGGTTTAAACCTACGAGGTCCGTCTCCAAAAGTCCTTTATAGTGTTGTGTTAACCCGTTTAAGACCCAATTTTTCCTGTTAAGCCTAACTTCATATAAAATCATTACTGGAATAAAGTATGCCGAAATTTATAGCTTATAATCCTTCCAAATTAAGATCACACTAGTATTATCACGGGCATCAGAGCGGGCAAAATGCAATATAACATATGATACCGCGTTCCCTGAAGTGATCCCGTTTATATGATCATGGTCCGTAATTTGTTTATAAAGTATAATTCACTTAATTTAAAATACGAATCGTGTGATACTGTGTTCCATGAATGTTATATCGAATCAATCTTTTCCTTGATTGACTGATTGTTTATTAACGTCGCACTATGTAGTTACACGAGGGCGATTAACGTCGTTTTCCTTATTTAGCCTTTAGAATCGCATAATGGGAATATACATAAGGGTTAAAGTCCTTGCCGAACTCGTAAAGGTTAAATAAATGCATTTGAACTCTTAAGTTCATAGTGCCTCCGTAACACAGATCTCCAAAACTGCGCTTTTTATAAATATGGGCGGGAAAAATAAAGAACAGTTTTAAAAAACACAGCGTGAATACAATTAAACCTCTTCACGTAGGCACTTTATTCTATGTAAAACTCAGCGCTACACAGTAGGTTTCTCTATTAAAAGACTGCACCGTTACTAGGAAATAAAATGAAGTTTTTTTTCTTCTGATGAATAAAGAAATCGTTCTCATTCTTCTTACAAAAGTCGTCTGCGGTTTTAGAATAAACAGAACTTTAGCATGATAAATTCATCGATAAAGACTATAAAAGTCTTCTTAATCGCCTTCGATTCCCTTTAATTTGTTATTTGTTTATTTTGATCGGAAATATCTCAATGTGTGTGTGTGTGTGTTTTCACATCTGCGCTTTTAGGCGCATTCAAAAATTTTGGACAATTATATACTCAACTAGAATCTCACATTGAAACATCTCAATAAGCTTCCTGAAATATTTTATTTCTGTTCAATGCTCTCCTCTTTCAGAATTTTTTTCTTAGCTTAAAATACATTAATGCGATTATATTTTTATTTATATCTCCGAACATGTAATAAATGTTTAGATGTACAACTTTTCAATAGTTTTCTATGTTTAGTTCATCTTAGTCATTAATATATTTGGCGTTTATTTTTTAGTATTTCATTTTATTCTGATTTATTAGAAGAACATTATTTGCTGTTTAATTTTTTTGTTAAATTCTTGATTTTCGTAGTACATAGGAGGTTTAAATATGTACGCGATCCTATGTGTTTCTTCTTTTAATAAGGCATATAACGTTCTGATATATAGTTCCTATACTTTTCAGAATGTTTAATACGAAATATATTCATTTTAGGAGGTTGGTGTGTGGGGATATATTGTGTAAGTCACATAGTAAAATGTGCATGTACAAAAATCCGCCTTAAAATAAGCAGTTTTAAAATAAAAATTTTAAAAAAATCGTAAAACTAAAATTTTTTGTAAATATTTAGATTTATATAAAAAAATTTAAAAATTATTTATTGTTGAAACAATTTTTTCATGAATGATATGTTGAAAGTTCAAAGAATTGTAGAGGAAAAATCAAGCTTCATTCTCAATTTGTGAATGAATGTTTTAAAAATAAAGCAATCATTTTCTACTTTTTGCTACTTATGTGAAAAAATTAGCTTCGAGTTTTTTTAAAATACAACTTTTGTCTTTCTTGTTATGTTCCGACAAAGTCAAGAATTTTTATTTTCCCAGTGAAATACACAGCAAATGTAAGTGGAAAAAAATGATCCTCCTGTTTTCTAGACAATAAATCTAAAAAAAAATTTTATGTGTGGATACGATTTGAAGAACTGACTTATTCTAAGAATAAGTCGAAATAAAAGTTTTTTTTTATCTATGTTCATTGCAATTTGAAAAAAAAAATCTTTTAATAAAAAAGATATTTGATTGTTACACACAAATATATTTCTACATTGGTCGAACACGCTTCTTGTGTAAGGTCTTTCTAATCAGTAACATATTTCCTGCTTTCACAATACAACATATAAGTACGCTTAGCCTTCAACATCAATATTTCTCTTTATTTTATTAGATCCGTTTCTTTATAAATTAAAACAAATTATCTATATTTTCTCTCTTTTTCATGCATTTTGAAAAGAAAAGTCTTTTAACTACTAATTGATGTCCTTCAATAGATTATCTGCGTGAAGTTTAAATTATATAACCATCAGTATTGCTCTTGCACTAGTAAACCAAGCTCAACCAGGAAGTATATAGCTGAGTAGTCACGGTCGCCAACAGGCCCCACATTTTCTGCACCTACCCACTTAAACATGAGTTGGATGAGCTCTGACACTTTTAATTTGTATCAATCCCTTTCTTTATACAAGGGGTTGTAACTGGTCTATTCGTGAACCTCCTTCTAATCCTCTTGGGAAATTTACTTCCTTTAAATATTGTTCTAATGAAAACTTTCTCCCGAAGAAGATGCAGTTTGTGTGAATAAAGGCTTATATTTAAGCATTAACTTTTAGGTTCGATGGAGGAGTTGAGTTGAGTTTGGTGTTTTATGGCGCAAGAGCCAGTTTTGGCTATACTGCGCCAAACATTCATAGGTCTGTGGTCTGGACTGGAAAAGAAGAAAAGGAGAAATTGGATGACAAGATGGAGGGTCGAAAATAGAGAAGGATCACTGGGGTACCCCGGGGTCGTGACACCCGTGTTTACCAAAGATAGTAAACCCCTCGGGAAAAGGAAAAGTATTGGGACACCCGTATCCACCTAAAGAAGGTGAGCCCCCTGAGGAGAGGTTCGATAGAGAGGTTAGGAGCTAGATGATTGAAGTTAGTGATTAACGAGAATTAGTAGAAAGCTAGTCGAGAGTGACTCGTTGATTAATTGCTTAATGTTTAAAATTGATAATTCACGATTTGGTCAATTAGACATTTGAACTGGAGTGGTATCGACAAGAGGTGGAATAGCTTAAAACGGACTTTCGATTATTTGGAACGTGTATTGCCAAGACATTCCAAGAGTAAGTGATTCAATTCATAATTAAATATTAAATATCTCTTCTACATCGCTTTTGATCCAATACTTAGTAATAGGTGCATTTTCTAGCCTGGGTTTTTGAGACTAATTAGGTTCTTGAGACTTGTTATAAGATAAATAAATTTTATTTTATTTGAGTATGGCTAGTCTTTAATCTAACTCTCGAACACTGATGAATGTGAAAGGACATCCATCACAAACTATTTAATAGAATCAGGAATCCAGCAAGCAGCTCGACTTAAATATTGCTGACTATGACCCTTAGTTTACAGTAACCATCAAAATGAAGACTAAAGAATTACTTTTTGAAGTAATGATGAGCAAATGTTTTTAAAAATGGGCAAAAAAAGGAAAGCAAAAGTTTTGGTAGTCGAATTTAATTTAAGAAATCCGATAAAATTTTTTTAAATGAGTATATTTCTAATTAGAACAAACTCAATGAAGGAAACTGTGACGACATATCTACATTTTCTATAGTTTCTTCAAGCTTAAATTTAAAAGAAAATAAGTACATCGTAATGATTTTTCTCCTGCATATTTATCAGAGAGTTTCATCTTATACAATTGCAAAAGTTCTTAACACCTTAAGTGGTCTTTTTTTTAAATAAATGCTTTTTAAAAAAGGCACATTTTTTTATTGTTTATAGTTCAACATCATACTAATTCCCGCCTTCACCACACAAAAAATGCCGGACGAAAATCCTTTCAGTACCATTTGCAAGTTACATCACCTTTTCAAAATACTAGCACTAAATAATACACCATAAGAATTTAAAATAAGCACAACTCAAAGAAAAAAAATAACGCTGCCCGCGTACAGAGTACGGGCAAACCGGTTGCGGACAACTTTCGGTAGCCCGTACGTTGTACGGGCAAACCACTTACGAGGTTAAATCCTTACATAAAACATGGATTTACAACACGGTCAAGATGGACTCCTTGGGGCTATATGGAAGTTACAAAAATAGTATATAGTGTTTCAGGGGTCTCATGGGAAACAACTACAGATTTTGTGTTTTAAAATTTTATTTAATTTTTAATTATCACATAATAATTAGATAAAAAAAGTATGTTTTAATAAGAATAGGTTATAATGTAGATTTGCATAGGGAAGAGTGATCCAGGCATTTCCATAGTATCAAAAAGTAAAATTTAAATTGTGTAGGCAACTTTATTCGAATTTTTTTATCACATTTTTAGCTAAATTGTTTCCTTTACGTTTCTTACGGAATTATTAGTATTGTGATTCTATTATACGATGTACATCGTGAAGAAATATGTTAAGAGTCTATGAAGAAAAGTATTCTTTTAAAAGGAGCCGATATTAGAAAAAAATTGGGAACCCTTTTTACAAAATCATTCAACTATATTTTGCATATGCAAAAAAAATATTCAATTTTCTTTAAATATATTCGCAAATATATAAGAAATGGCATACGCCTTTATATAATTTTCTTTAACATTTAAAATTGAAATTTTTTTTGCTATATTTTAAAATGTATTGTTGGCCGCATCTAGTTGTAGGAAGTATATAAACTTTTGTGACTTTTTACTCGTTTAATTCCTCCAAATTAAGTGCATATAAGGTCAAATAATTAATACTGACCAATAATTTAAATATAAAAAAAAATAATTTTCACCAATGACTTGCAAAAATTAATTATTCTACATTAATGATTCGCTTAATGAAAAAGCAGTTCAAACGTGCTATTTCTCGTGAAATGTGCAATCTTTATGTAATACAGTGGAAAAACCATAAAGCTGCCAACCCAGTAAATCAGTTCGCGCTGTTATTGCGTAGGATTCGATAACAAAGTTTATGGTCAATCTACCTACTTAACACCTTAACAGCGGAACACTTTCCGGTTGCCCAGGTCCCAATTAGTCTTCAACTCAACTGGTTTGGAACTGCTGAAAAACTCAGGCTATATAAAACCTTGAATTATTTCACTGCAGTTAAAAAATGTAAAAAGAAAATATTTTTTGGTTTCTAAATTTTTATAAGCAAATTTTAAATAAAATAGCTATCATATATAATTCATGTAGGAAATATTTGTGAAGTTAACTTTTATACAAATCATAAAGAAGAAATAGCTGTATTAAAATTCAC
>BMAV01016968.1:230364-254011 GCA_019973955.1 Trichonephila inaurata madagascariensis | reverse complement strand
GCCAGAGGCAGGAAATAAAAATCGGAGATTCTTGACCATCCTCCAAGAGAAAAAAAATCGAAACAATAACCTAATAAATTTCCCATCAGACACTCTCATAATACATCACCTGATGTTGTTCTTTAACCTTCGACCGGAGAAAATTGGCCTAGAAACAAGCACGATATATTTTACATTGTGTCAAGTGCATCGACAATTACGCAACACCTGCAAATTTACATAACAAAAATGAAAAATATACACTTGTATGCGTGGTTAAAATTAAATACGTCGAACGGTTCCAATGGCGTTTGAGATCCGTATCGACGTAATTCGACAGTCAGGCCTTTGCTGAGAAGAAAGTAGCCGACTGTTTATGATGTATGTTTTAAAATCCGTGGCTGCATTCCGGAGGATTGTACATAATGTACCCGTAATTTAGATTTTCTTGTTCGATGTTTGGCAACAAAAGCGATATTTATCTAGCACTGAGGTGTTGAAAACAAAATCGAAAGGGTTATAGAGCCGAAGAATGGAACTTTATCATAAGGGCATCGATAATATATCATGGGAAAAGGCACTTTGTAGAAATAAACATGTTGTTTGGAGTGTAAACATATTTATCTCAAACGGGCAGTGAATATACTCCCTGCTACTATATTACAAAATTAAGTATTCTACTATGTAATTTCTATACTATTTGTATTTCATGTATTGTTAGTATTCTTTGAAAATGTGGAGCAATTCCTTAAAATTTTAAGATATAAATCTTGTACTGATAAAATGTTAAGAAACTGGATTGTTTCGGTACCTTTGGAAACTTATAAACTCTCACACAAAATAAAATAGTATTAAAGAATTATTAGTAAAGAACATAAAGCAGCATTTCTCAAACTGTGAAGCGCCCCCCTAGGAGGCGTGATAAGTTTACGAGGGGGAGGGGGGCGCAAGCATTCTGAAAAGACGAAAAAGAAGAAGGTTATTTTAAAAAAATATATTAATTTAATGTAACTAATTAAACAAAATATTACATAATAAAAAAATAAAATACAAACAAATGACAATAAAAAACAAATGACATAATAAAAAAATAAAATACACATTTACACTGATATAATAAACTTCTAGATGTATCAGTACTGCACACAATGCATTTTATAATTAATTAATAATACTAAATTAAGAACAAATTTATAATTACCAGTGACCCAAGGGGTTTGTCATATATAAAATTATATACAAAAATTAACGCTAATCTTGATAATTTTTTTTGTATGGTTTATAATTAATCCTTTAACTACAGATTAAAAGTTGAGTGATTTGCTCCCCAATGCCATCGTTTTCCACGTAGGAGTGCGAATGCTATGTATTGGGGGTAAGGGAAGAAATGTGAATAAAAATAAGCAAGAGTTCTCTGAAATAAGTAAATCCTTCGCAAACACTGTCAATATCCTTTTATTGCATTCCAAAGCCTTCGAAATAAATTTTTGGATACCAGTGCACAGAAAAGATCGTACTTTGAAAAGACTTTCAGATGTATATATACGTCCAAACGTGTATATTTGGACGTATATATACGTCCGAGGCAATTACCACTCTGGTTGAGCGAGACGTTTGTATGCGTTGGTGGTACTTAAGAGGTTAAAGTCGTGTTATATAACTTAAGCTTCAAAACATAGTATTATTGAATTCAATACTTTGTTATTGAATGGTGGGAATAGGGGGCGATGAAAATGACGATTGAATATTGCGTCGCAAATATTGAAAATTTGATAAGCTCTGACATAAGGGCATATTATCAAGATATGTCACAAATTTTCTTAATGTCATCCTTGACTCCTTATGATCCTTGAGATTTAAGGTATCCGACTACGTTCGGAACCGTGATTTTAAAAAAGCGCATAAATGGATAATTTTCATGATATTTAGTGTCACTAAGATTAGAATACATATATAAATAGTTTTATAAGGACATTATGACAAAAAAAAATTATTTAAATACAATATTTTGGCAAAAAGTTAACTTAGAATAACCTTTTTTTCAAAACGTTCTCCTTTTATAAAAAATGCTTCTATGATAATATTTTGTGTGTGTGCTTATATAAAGTAAAGACTTCTCCAGAGAGTCTGAACAAGGATTTTTAAAAAATTCACATTATTTTCAGAATTAACACCCATTGAAATAATTATCGGCGTTTTTTTCTTAAAATTTCTTTCCTCTGTTGTCGTTAAATATGGATAAACCCACTTCTAAGTAATATATTTCAAAAATTCTAGTTCAACATCTGTACAGAGGTCTGAGCTACATACATGCAAAATATTATTATAATAGAAGCATTTTCCAATTTAAAATTGGTCATTCTATGTCCATTTTTTGTCAAAATATTGTACTTAAATAATTTATTTATTGTAATACTATTCCTAAAACAATTTTATATACGTTTTCTAATTTAATTGACACTAAATATCATAAATATTATCCATTTATACGCTTTTGCAAAATTACGGTTCCGAACATAGTCGGATACCTTAAAACTAAAGCTATTAAAAAATTTCGAAACATTAAATGTAGGAAGGATTCATTTTCCTTACACTTCATACACACACTCTTGCGTGTGTGTGTGTACGAGAAACGTGTCATAAGTAAGTTTAGTCACTCTTTTTTTGAAAGAGAAGATGGCACACCACACAGGTGAAACAAACAATATTCATGAGAAACCTTATCCGTTGCCGGTTCAACGACGGAAAAAGCGTCAACATAAAAGGAGTGACACATGCACAGAGCACCAAAAAAGAAAGAGTGGCAGCAAGCCAACGTGCTCGAAGCTATTCGAATTCAAATTACAATGGCTGACAGACGTGTACTGACAACGTGGTTGCCGAGGGAATTGCGTAATGTTATTCGTTACAAACTGACACATGGGATGAAAGTGTCCGTTGTCCATCAGCGTTTACAGAACGTGTAGGATGTCCTTCCACATTCACGAATAAAATTAATATTGCAGGATGTGTGATAATTCCTTGTACCATGGGGCTCCGAGTTTACCCCAGAGTGGTTCCTTCAATCTAATTGTACGCTACGATAAATATTCCAATGTCGATGCTGACTATGTCGAAGAATAGTATAAAGTCTATAGTTTATGATTTCCTGGTTTATTTTTCTTCGGCAATAAAGTTTTCGTGTAAAACAAAAGACAAAATTTACTTTCGAAACATCTTTTTTTTTGTATATGTGTGTATATATACTGCAATTATATTAGAACAAGTACAACACATATATGTGTATATTTATACTACTAATATATTATGAAGCCCAGTGGCTTAGGGGTAGTGTATCGCACTTCAATGCCACATGTCCGGGGTTCAAATCCCGGGCTGAGCACGGTCTACTTAGCCTTTCATCCCTTCAGTGGGTCTATAAATAAGTACCAAGCTTGCTTGGGAACTGAACACTGGGGGTTTTGCGTCAGACTGGCCACCTGACCGAAACTTCTGCACATGCACCCCTGCGCCTAAGGTCAAGTAAACTGAGATAGGCATAGTAGGCCTTGATCCTCGTGGGCTGTTGCGCCAATGAGTTCTGTTCAGTATTAGCACATTATTATAGTACTTAGATTTTTGTTTTAGCCTCAAATAATCCCCGATATAAAGCGTACGTCAATATATACATAAGAATTCTTTAAGAAACTATTGAAGAGGAAAACATGAAATAAAACCAGTTCTCCTAAAAATCCCTAAATAACACTTCACTTTCTGTAATGAAAAATTTTTGAAAAATTTCTTGTCTAATATCAAAATAAAAATGCGAAGAAAGCACAGTGTCTTAGCAGATAGCTTTCCAATTAATAACTGGCATGCAGCTTGTCGTATTATATACCATTGACTATTTGATTTTCTAGAAGTCTAAAATATGCTAGAAAGATTTTCCATAACTCTGAAATCCAATCAGTCTACCAATCAATTGTTTGTTCGGTCGTCCAATCGGTATAGTGGTTAGTGACGCTGACTAGTGACTGGTGCCGTAGGGACTGTGTTCGAATCCCGGAGAAGACATGGATGTTTGTAAATGTATAGAGCCTTTGCGGCATGGGGTTACTCTAAATAGCCGTCGAGCCGTAAGTCCTCTCGTGGGGTTGGTGGAAGGGGAAGAGAGATGGAAGGTGGGCACCTATACTTTCAAGCTGTATTTTTTAATCTTAAGATATATTCCCCGTATAAAGCGCACTCTCATTTTTACGAAGAATCCTGAAATGTATGTATGCAATGCTCTTATGTTTCGAAGTTATTGATTACAGGCTTCTGAAAAAACAATATACTTCCCAAACTACAATCCCTTAAGTTCATAAGGTATGTCATTTCTTTCAAGTAAACAGCAGTTCAATATTTGTAGAAGTCTAACTTTTTATGCTTATCTTTTTCTTTAGTTTTAAAGATACCATTTTTTTGTACCCGGCGTGTAACGCGCACTCGTAAATTTCGATCTTATTTTTTCAATTCGTACTATTAATTCACTCTCCTTTATATATATATATATATATATACGTGTGTGTGTGTGTGTATCTTGTTCGAATTTTCAATCGTTAATAAAATACTTTTAATTCATCCATTCAAGTTCAAATACATTTTTAAAACTTTGAGTGGATGACACTTGATGTGTTAATACAGTTTGTTCAAATATTAATTCATTAATCAATTTAAAAATTAATAAATAGTAACAAACAAAAGTAGTAGTCCAACAGCATTTATAGAAAGGAAAATTGTACGTTGAGTCCTTGCAGCGCAATGGACTTCTAACCCAAAGGTCGTGGGTTCGAATCCCGCATGGGATGACCTAGTTTCTGAAAATGTGATTTCTTTCTTGACTATGCTATTTTATTAGAATAATTAAAAAAAATTCATGAATAAAAAGAAACACACACACACACAAACCAAAAAAATAGTCCAACACCCTATTTAGAAAGGAAAATGGAGAATTGCAAAGAAAATCGCTTTCTATTTTGTCACAATATTGTGATTCTGTCATTTGTATAAACATATTAAAAAATTGTATCTACTTCATAAAAAGTACCTAAAACAAAATTTTTCTCTGTTGCCCAAAGTAGAAATTAACAATTTTTTTTGTACTACTTGTTTGTATTAAAAGTGTGTATTTTACGCCGGATTTTGTAGTAGTTAAAAAAAATCGACACATTTCTGAAAATAATTATTGTAATTTCCATTTAGAAAGTTTTTTGAAAATATCCAACATCTTGTCTTAAGTAAAACAATATACAACGCACATATTTTGGAAATTATTTGATAATTTTTAGAAAGTATAGCACAAGAAGATACACATGTCCAAAAAAAATATCATTTTCTTAATAAGTTTGTTATATATATTTTAATATATTAAAAAATGACAAATGAGGAATACAGACATACTTTACGTCAATGCGATTCTAGTTGCTCAAGAATTTCCACGACACAAAATTCTTCAAAAATAAGCCAGAACACACACATTATACTTTTTCTTGAAACACTTCAGGAAGTGCAATAACCTTTTATGTAAAAACACCATACACTGTTTAACGGAATATAAGCGGTGAGATAATTCATACGTAAATATTGCGGGGTAAAAACAAAATCGCGTAATGACAGAAAAGTTCATTACAAGCGGTAATCATTCAACTCCTTCTAATGCAAACATTTTGATTAACTTTAAGCGTATGGATTATGAAAGAAAATTAAACGTAAGAAAAAAATGATGTAAATATTGAAGTTGATGAACTTCAAAACAATCATCCGTTCAGAATCTGAACTTCCGCATTTTATTTTAAATAATCGGGTATTGTAATCCAAAAAGCTTGTGAGTAAAAATGCAATAAAAATTAAACACAAATAATTACTACAATTTGCTCAGATATAATAGTGAGTTAAACCGTATATTTTATATATTCATTGGCCGTTAATAATCATATTTTGAATGTGTATTTTTGGTACTTTTCCGTTTCACCGGTGAAAATCTCGCCAAGCAGGCTTTATTGGCGACAACACGCAAAATACACATAAAAAATGTTTAAAATGTTAGTTCTCATTGGTTTTTCATCTACTTTTGATGTATTATGAAAATGACGTTACTGTGTGTGTGATAAAACTTGTTTTGAAAATGTGGTGTAAAAGGTTAACAGTGGGAATATTTCGTTTGGAGTCGATTGTTTTATTTTTGGCGACTTTATCACTTGCGTCGGCGAAACGGAAAAGTACCGAACTTCTTAACACGTGGACTTATTTCGGAGAAGAATTAAAAACGCATATTTTCATAGATAGAATAATTACATTCAAAAATAACCATTAATGCTGGATTCATACAACAAACTTGAAAAGTGAAGGAATCATGTGATCAGATTTAATAATCGTATTTTTGAACAAAAACCGTTGATCACTCAGGATTGACTTACAATAAAACAAGTAATATATATATAAAAAGATTAAGTCAATTCCTTAAATCAACAAAGAGAAATTTTATTTTTTTTAGCTACTTTTTATTAAATAGTTAAAACTAATATAAATATGTATATACATATGACAGAATCACGACATTAAGTGGTAATTAATTTTTAGTAATTATCATTAAAGTATCGTATTGCCATTCAAAACAGTCGTGTATATAAAATTTCAGTTCAACTGAATGCTTTAAAACGTGAGAAAAAAAACCTTTTCAAGTTTTGACACAAGTCGCCAAAAATGATGCCAACTGGCTGTATTTGTAATTCTTTAAATAATTAATTTTAATCAATAAATTTTTATTAATTATAATTAAATCATTGTATTGTAATCCAAAATAATCATGTATATAAAATTTCAGCTCAATTGAGCGCTTTAAAATGTATTTTATTAATGATTGAAAATTCCACCAAGATAAATAAATAAATATATAGAGATCGTGAGCTAATTGCAGGAATTAAAAAAGGACTCAAAAAACCGCTATTCATTTTTATTATCGATCTCATCATTCAATTTAAAAATATTTATTTAATAGAGATTTTTTGGTTGTATTTAGCCTTTATATAATTTTTCTGTGGGTTGATCTTAAAATAGAACTGTAAACAAACTCTGTTTGTTAAGGACATATTAAAAATTATACACTAATTTAATTTGTGTGTGTTGTCCTTTTCTAC
Source organism: Trichonephila inaurata madagascariensis (assembly GCA_019973955.1). Classification (NCBI taxonomy): domain Eukaryota; kingdom Metazoa; phylum Arthropoda; class Arachnida; order Araneae; family Nephilidae; genus Trichonephila; species Trichonephila inaurata. The sequence goes on along the minus strand of BMAV01016968.1, from coordinate 246,875 downwards.
TCCATTTTTAAAATAACTTATTTATAGGAACTTTTTGCTGAAGAGTGAATCGAAATTGAGCGTCAAGTTCGTCTGCGATACGCTCAATTGGGTTTACTCGGCCCCATTCGGCATCAATCGTGCTCGGATTGGCGACACTTGCTTAGGTTTGAATTGAAAATTTTTAGGCGCCTGTTTTTTTTAAATAAAAGTTTCATGCTAACTTTTTCCAGCGAAAATTTGTTTTCTTTATTTAAATATTACTGCCATGTAGCCCACCTCAGAACCATCTATGATTTGAGAATGGAAATAATAAAATGTGTATGGACATACAAGGAGTGACAATTAAGTTCCCGGTCTATACATGTCCTAGCCGTCTGGCTTGGTGTGAAAGAGTGAGAATGGAATTGTAGCTTCTAATAGGATTGTTTGAGGTAATAAATGTAGGGAGTTTTGCATAGATGACAACGTTGAAGAAAAAACATCAGTAATATATATTTAAATTAAAACAGCCCAGCAAAAACATATTAAACGCTTTTCATCCATTATGTTTTCAAAACAAAATGTTTCAGTTCTTTTTTCTCTCTCTCTTCTGTTGCCACTCCCGAACAGAGAAACTTACCTCTTATGGAGTTTGATAGTGGCACAACAGAATATAGTTGACCTTGAGCTTTCCAGTGCTGTGGTGGAACGTTATTTTATCTCTCTCTTTCTCTAGTTTAGTTCGTTTTGTATCCTTGTTTGAGAAAGACGTTGTGCCACTATCATTATAAAAGTAAAAATCAAGCTGGCCATAGATTTGAAAAATTCCTCGCTAAATTAAAAAAAAATCCAACTGAATGTTTTAAATTGTTAAAGGAGTGTTAGGAGATAATTGCACGTCTCACTGTCGAATTTTTGATTGGCCCAAATGATTTTCGAAAGATCGGGAGGTTGCTGAAGATGAACGTTCTTGTCGACCTGTAACATCAAGAACAGGCGATGGTCATCGATATTGTTCGTTATTATTGACCTCCTCACAACTGAATGGGTACCTCCTCGAGGCCAAAGCGTACAACAGCAGTACTACATTGAGGTCAAGAAAAGGTTCAGAAAAAGAGTGAGGAAGAAAACGCAAGATCTGTAGAGCAATAACACGTAGATTTTGCACCAAGACAACGTCTGTACATATTAAGCTTTTTGTAAAAGAGTTCTTGTCAGATAAACGCATTACTATTCTCGAGCATACACATTACTCACTAGATCTAGCACCAAGCAACTTCTACCTGCTTCTTAAAGTGAAAAATGCATTGATGGGAGCACATTTTCAATCTGTTGGATAGATGAAGGCAAAAACGACACACACTTATTGAAGATGGTGACACCTAACGAGCCGCAACACAACTTTGAACGGGGGAAACTTTGGATGCAGCAGTGTAATACTAGGGAAGTGGAGTATGTTGAAGGGGATTAAAAAGTATTTGTATATTGTTTTCAAAAAAAGCTAATTTTGAAGACTAGTCCGGTTATAATTTATAATTAACCCTTAACCGGTTTGCTCGTACACCATACAGGCTACTGAAATTTTACCGCAACTGATTTGCCCATACGCTTAAAGGCATTGGTAATTTCTTCTTTCTGTCCTTGATTTGCATGTATTTTTAATTCTTATAGTGAAATTATTAGTGCTAGTGCTTTTAAGAGATGCAGTTTATCCATGGTAATGAGAAATGTTTCTCATCTGAGATTTTCTTTGTTGTGAAGGCAAGAATTGATCTTTGAAGGCAGGAATTAAGATCCTAGAAAAATTTCGATAAGGAACAGCTATCTAAAAGACAATGTGCAGTTCATTGCTTGAGAAGAAATATAAATGGAAAGATAATCTGAAAAAGCCTATATTATCTGAGTCATCATTGCAATGTAAAAATTAGTATTACACCATGCTACAAATTGCAAGTGCATATATATATGCACACACACACACATAAAGCCCTCAATAATTTGAAAAACAGGCCCTAACAAGAAACTTTTTTGAATATGATTGAAATCCTTTTAAGACTTATGAAATACTCTTCGTAGCATGCAGAGTGTAATTATAAAAAGCAAACATATAGAGGGGGGGGGGGGGCCTTTTGTGTTCCACAACTATAAAATGAAAAATAGCTTGAGAGCTTTAAAATTGATAAAATTAAAGTAAAATCCTTCCATTTTTTTCATTCGATTAAGTATTATGCTTAGTTATATGAAATAAAAAAAATTGGGTCTTTTTTAATCAGTTTGGGCAGAACACTGACCGCTTAAGGAGTTAAAGAGGAATATCAGCTCAATGATGTATTCCAAGAACCCAATCAGAAAGTCACATAGGTAAAAAATAATTAACTTAAGGGTATATTCAAACTATTCAGTCAAACTTGATTTAACGAGTTCATAGGGACCAATCATTTTACTCGTTAATTCCGGGCTATTCGTTGTAACGTGGTCCAAAAAAGGACAAATATTTTACGCTTCGTTTTTGGAAATTCTATAATAAGCAACTACACAAAGAATAATCCTAGTCAGAAATCATTCACATTTTATTCAGCAGCTAAAAATAATGTTAGACAATTACTACGCAATAGTTAATTGAAATATTTTGAAAAATATTAATGGATGTTCGACAATCTTTTTGATTCCTGATTTTAAGAGGTTTCTTTTTGACTTTATACTGGGAAGAGAGAGAAAATATTGCGTTATTTATGTCCTGCGGCATGAAGTATGTTTCCACTTTTTCCAAACATTGTAAAGCAATAGAAAATGTAACAGCTTTTTTTATAGGAGTTTCATTATCAATTTCTGTTCGCTGTATAATATGCGTAGCTAATGTCAATGTTGAAATTTAAGGCATTCTGCTAAAGCATTTGTGGTCTAACCCTATTGTCAAATTCTCGTAAAATGTTAAGCTTTTCTCTCAAAGGAAAACGTTTTAGCTTAAGATAATCAGCCCAGCTTTACAAATTTTAAAAAACAAAATTTTATACAAAGTCCTACACATAATACACCTCATTTCTCTCAAGAAAGCAAACAAATGGTAAAAACTCTTCAGTAGCGCACGCTATATTTCCCATACAGGAATTTAGATTTCGCCACGCTATGAACACAAGAGTATCGGTAGTGTGGACTATTAGCCCACTGTTTGTAACATCAGAGAGATCTCAGATCCAAACCAGATAAGATCTTCCACATCGCCGTCCAATCCTGGATTGTATTTAACTAAAATTTACTATAAGTTATAACTCTAAATGTGTTTAATTGTATTTGTCTTGTACAACCGAAAATTTTGTAATGGTGATATTTTAGTTTATTAAAGTAGTTTTCGACCCCTTGAGATTTTGTTCATTACTTTCAACCCAGTAAAATCATAAATCACCTTTACAAAAATGGCGCCCAATATCTATTGCTTTGTGGAGTACAATGAGATTAAAAGGGAATTTCCTTCCCTATTCAAAACTCACATGATAGGTTACACTCATGACTCATCTGCACCTGTTAAGTCTAATAATGGGCTGCAGCCTCTCCCATTGAAATTCGTTGCTCACAAGAAAAGTCTTTTTCTGTTACGGTAAAAAGGATATGTCATTTCAAAAGACATTCTATATTTTCTAATTCAAACTAATAAATACTTTTTTTCGGCTGCTTAAATAATTCATTAATTTGGGATTTATTATTCATTAACTAGAGATTTTTCCTTCATTTTAATCGGGGAAGAAAAAAAATGCTTTAAATCGCGAAATTCGTCAAAAAGGGGTTTGGTAAATAGAGGTTCGACTGTATTTTTGAAAAATGTATGCTACTCCATTAACTATCTAAAAAAGATATGTGTCCAAGCTTTTTCGTAAGAGTGTCGCTATCTGATATTAAATCATTATTAGTGTTACTTCCAACTTTTCCAACAAACTAACATATATATAAAAATGAAAAAAAAATGTTACTTATTGGTTTATGGGATTTTTTTCGCACAAATAGCATATATTTATGTAAGTCTTAGTAGTGAAGATTTAAAAATAATATAATAAATACTTAGGTTTTATTGTTAATAAACTTTTTAATTAATTTTTATAAAATTTTCTTAAGTATGCAATAAAAATGAGAAGCTTAAACATTTAATTCTAATTTATTAATAAACAGTCATTACTTGCTTAATGTGGCTATTTACCTAGTCATCTATATTTGGATTGGTTCTTAAAGATACTAACAAAATTATGTTGCTTTGAATGTATATGAATTAATTTTGAGTGATATGAATTTATATATATATGTTCGTAATACATATCTGATCTAAAACTACAACAATATCTGACAGCCAAATCGTATAAATTTGGAAAATTGTCTATGGGTTATATTTCCTTTCAAGTCTAGTATGGTGCTGTAAGTTAATAATTCCTATTTGGATTTCAGATGGGTAACAATTAACGTCTTGTAGAGAAATTGAAAGAAAGATTTATGAAAAGACCAGCATTTTTTTATCGTCTTGAAAATTATCCAACCTAGTATTGAATGAATCCTTCATAATGAATATTAAATTTTTAAATCTATTATAGCTAGGGGAATTATTAACTTTGGTAGATAGTTAATAATGCTCGACCAGTTTTTTTCTTCAAAATAGAGATTAAGGTGCAAAATTTTGCTTACAAAAGTTATATGACTCACTAGGGTAGGAGTTGAATGCAATATTTTCCTTGTTCTTAAATTTAAATTATTTAAATGTCCTATAATACTGGTGAGAAAAGCTTAATCCTATAGCCAGTCTTCATTCTTGAGTAGCAATAACTCATTGAACAGGTCATTGTTTTGTTCCAGATATTTTAAAACACGTTCCCTTAAATTCAAAAATCTCGCGAGTGCACTTTCTTTGGAAAGCCAGCGCACCCAACAAGGAAGAACTATTCTCTTTACATAATAATTTTCTATTGAAGTTCGACTAATTAAGTTTATTGAAAATAAATTTTGAGTTTTGTCAGAAACAACCGCATTTTAATAAAATTGTGAAAAAAAATGTCATATTTAATAATATTTTCAAAATGTTTAATAAGTATTCGCGAGTCACTGTGTTGCAACTCCGCCTGGCCGCACTGTGGCACGCGTACCACGGGTTAGCCCCGCCCCTGATCTAAAAAATCATACCCCAACAGAAATCGATGTGTTTTTCAACTAGTATAGCATCAGGATCGAAATAAATTTACGAAGGACAGAAACATATACAAGACAAACACACTAATGTTATTTATTCGTTGCTGCTTATATATATACACGTATTAGTTTCTTTGTTGGAAGTAATTAAGTGACTTGTAACAAAAATAAACTCAAAACGATATCAATATTATAAAACAAATTGTTTTATAACAATTTTATGGTAAATAAAGATCACTCCAGAATCTCGTAAAGGTTTTACGTATGTTGATAGAAAATAATGTAATTTATGTTCCTTTAACGATATACAAATATTGACCTTCAGTTTCACGACTTGGAAACCTTATCTTTTCTTAAGAATTTAATTCACGTCGTTCTACAAGTACTGACGTTTGTTCCATACCCAGACGCTATTTGTTTTCGGAATAATAAATTTAAGACAGATGATATCTTCTTTATTTGTTCTTGATTTTTAATCACTACCCATGTATTCGTTCGCTGCATAAAACATGACTTCTAGAATGATTAATTGCGTCGTAACGCATGATCCCGTTGCCCAATGAAATTGGATGTGACATTTATGGTAACATATTACGCATGTTAAAATCTTGATTTTATGTTTGAGCGCGAATTTTTTGGTCTTTGAATATGAACAGTATATTTCGGAGTATAACACGAGCTTTTAACTAAAAAAAGCAAGATCGAAATTTATGGGAGCGCGTTATTGACTGGATATATATGGTCTGTTCAAAAATATCCGACCTTGAATTTTCCCTTGCACAGCAAAGATTCTAAAACGGTACCAAGCGCATAGTGATAAGTGATTGCCTAAAGCAAATGCTTTAATTTTTATCCCTTCGATCCAGTGTTCTAGTCGTTTCCTGCAGGCGGTCGATAGAGGTACTGTTATATGTGTTCGTAGGATTTTTATTTCTCTAAAGTTGACTACAGTGTCGTAACGGAGAATACTAGGACCCCCCTGCATTGTCGGGTTTTGGGCCCCCAGCCGGATCTTACAAAGGATCGCAAGCCCATAACATAGCATAGGCTTTTGGCCCCTTAGAGTCTTACTCCCCCCTGCGATGCGGGGGTTGCGGGGGTGTACGTTACGCCACTGGTTGAATGAATGACTTGAGAAGAAGTACTGCATCAAATTTTTTGTCAAAAGCTTAGTGATTTTTTAAGTGACACGATTCGCGTAAGATCCAGGAAACGTTTGTAGATGGTGTTATGGGGGTCTCACAAATTTTGGAGGGGTTTAACGTTGGGCCGCGCGTTGGTAATGAGTGGCCAGATTTCTGGGAGGCCACAAACCGCTCGATGTGCTGCTGTTGCTGAAAAGACAGAACATCTGATAATGAAATACCTTCGTTTAACCTTACGAGAGACTGCTGAACAAGTTGTGATCAGTGCAGGATCCCCACGTGCAATTTTGTGTGATCATGCACAGTGCGGCTATGAAATTCGTTCCCAAGCTTCCGTCGGTGAAACAGAAAAATCCCGTCTTTCATTTGCGCTGGACCAACTGGACATTATTAACGCTGAACCTAACTTCTTGTGACTTTTCGCTGTTCCCGAAAATGAAAATGCTATTGAAAGGATCCCGTTTTCAGGGTAGAGATGAGAAAAGGCAGAATGCGACGGTGGAGGTATGGACCATTCCAAAAGAGAGAGCTTGCAAAAGTTTTTTTCGGCAATGGATGTAATGCTGAGCAAGTGTGTGAAGGCACAAAAGGTCTACTTTGAATTCGATTTGGATCCTAATGCCGCTAAGTAACTAAGACATTTTTTCTGGAAAAATATCGTAAAGTTTTTGAATAGACCTAGTAAAAGTGAGAGTTTTAAATTTTTATAAAAATTAAGTTTTTATATAAATTGATATTTATATAAAAATCTAATCTACTGCTTATTTAAAGAAAATGACATTGTGTATGAACTTCTATTATTGAATAAAATGAAAAATTCTAATGTTCGCCTTCCGTTATATCTCAGGTAATTCAGGAATTCTGTTTTGTCTTTACTGTCGCTTTAACTCTGATCCAAAACTAAATAATCATCTTCCTTTCCTTGTAGATTGTTACACTATATTTTAAAATGACTTTTGAATTATGTCAAATTTAATTTCATTTTATGGTTTTATTATCCACTCAAACACTATTTCTAGACTGCTTGGCGGATTTGCCCATCTTTTGTAAATGTGTTTCTATCCTCTAACTTCCAAATACTTTCTAAGTCCTCTTTTCGTGTTTCTTAGGGTTTTAAAAGTATACCTTTGTTCAAAAGCCTGGTATAATACCTCGAATAAATGACTTCAAAAGATAAGAGAACTGTATTCGTACATTTTAGGTTTTCTCATAAAAAAGCGCGCATTATACTGCGAATGTAAGAGTGGTGTACCGGAGAATATTAGGACCCTCCTGCAAAGTCAAGTTTTAGGCTCCAAGCCAGATCTTACAAAGGGTATGTACATAGCACCAATCAGGCTTTGGATCCCTGAAATTCTGGGCCCCTCCGCAATGTGGGGGTTGCTGGGGTGTACGTAACGCCACATGAATGTACCTGTACTTTACGCCACAGGTTGAAAATACAGCGGCGCGTTACACGTTGGAATATACGGTACTCAAAAATGTAAGTCGTTTTAGAATGACGTGAATTTGAAACTTTCCATCAATGAAAGAAGCAGTATAAATTAAAGGAGTTTGAGTATCAGAAATGAAGTAGTATTATACATCCTTTAATTTTCATACAACAGATTTCTCTCAACAGCAGTCAAGAAGTGTAAATTTAGTAGCACCAACCAAACAGGGAACTATTTTTAGGTCAATAAATGTTCAATTTTTTATATAATATCGAAGCATATAAGTTTCTACGCGTGTTTATAATACAGCGTCTTTAAAATTTAAATTTCATTTATGATAAACAATAAATTTAGCTTGATTCTGTAATATTAATATTCTCTGTAATTTTTTCATAAATTATTTTCAATTAGAAATAAATATTACCACCTATTTTAACTGATTGTTTTTTGTGGTAAAATTTTTTGTAAATAAATATAAGGAAAAAAATTCATTAAATTTCTACAGATTTTTTTTAAGTGAAGTTTATGGAAACCATTTATTTTTAAGTTCCATTTCTAATCAAAACCAGAAGCAATCCAAACTCAAAACCAATTAAAAATTAATAAATATCCTAATATAAGTAGTTTTGTAGGACATTTGAATAATATCTCCCTAAATTTCACAAACATTCTAACTTAAAAACTCTACATTCTAACTCTTTTTCAAGTCTTTTTTTTTTTTTGTCTGTAATTTAACTGATATTTAAAGTTCATTTTAATTCCAGGTCTGAAATAAAATAAATTGAAAGAAAAGAAAACGAAAATAAGATTTTTTAATATATATTTCGTTTATAATTGTTTTTAAAGAATCCTCATAATCGAGAGAGAGAGAGGAAAGTATTTTCATAATCTTCCAAAACTCTCTGCGAATTCTGGAACAACAAGTAATATAAAAAAAAGTTAATGTCAATTCCTTCTTAAATCAACAAATTTTTTTTTTATTTTAATTACTTTTTATCAAATAATTACAATTAATATTACAATTAATATATCAAATAATTACAATTAATGCATATACATTTGACAAAATCACAAAATTAAGTGGCAATTAGTTTTTATTAATTACCATTCAAGTATCGTATTGTCATCCAGAACAATGCAGTCACTAAAAATGAAGTAATTTTGACCGTATCTGTAATTCTTTAAATAACTAGTTTCAGTCAGTTAATTTTAATTAATTATAGTTAAATTATCTTATTGTCACCCAAAACTATCCTGTATAGAAAATTTCAGCTCAAATGAGCGATTTTAAAATGTGATAAAAAAACCTTTTCAAGTTTTGACACAAGTCGCCAAAAAATTTGAACAAGATATAGGGAGATTGTGAACTAATAGTAGGAATTGAAAAAAGAACATAATTTCTGAAGAATCTATATATCAAATTCATTTGGATCTTTGTTTGTGTATGTTGGCAACCATTTAGGACAATTTTTATTCTGCTGAAAAGATACAAATCTAGTTCACTTAAAGTAAATCCAGGAAGTTAATATACTCAGAATATTCATTATAAGACATTCCAGGCCAAACTCAGTCGGTTGCAAATTTAAAGCTGGATTCAAGAGTCAGATTTTATGGATGATAACATGCCACCGGTAGCGAAAGCGCACAGCATAAGATGCCTCAAGGGATTTTCAAAAGATTTGCGCTTTTTCTTTCCTATGCCATAAGAAAGAGATTATGTTAGAAAATTAAGAACTTTTTTTATTTATCTGTGTAGCGGGTATAAGTTCACGTTACAAATCATCTTGATAACTTACAGGGAAGTGGAAAACTAAGCTTATGTTACTTCAGATTTTGCTTTTATTTGGGAAGACAGTGGACAGGTAATCCTGAAGTTGAGATAAACTATTTAGATTTATAAATACTTGGTGGGTCATACGATGGGATTTTTTCTCTCTTTTTTTTGAATACGTCACACCAATTTTTCTAAAAGTTATTTGTGATAAGGAATTAGACTCAGGTTCCGTGTTTATTTTCAGAGAATTTTCTACCTTTTTGTATTCCTACTATTATATCACACTCTCCCTATATTTATTTATTTACATTTTGTTCAAACTTCCAATCGTTAATAAAGTATTTTCTATTCATCCATTCAAGTTCATATACATTTTTTTAAACTTGTGGTGGTTGACACTTGATGTTAGTATAGTTTTTTCAAATACTAATTCATTCATTAAATAAAAAATGAATAAGTAGTAACAAACAAAAATAGTAGTCCAATACCATGTATAAAATGGAAAATCTTCCGTTGTGTCCCTGTAGCGCAATGGATAGCACGTTGGACTCCTAATCCAAAGGTCATGGGTATGAATCCCACCTGGGATGGTCTAATATCTGAGGATGTGATTTTTTTCTTACTACACTGTTTTATTACAATAATTAAATTTAATTAATGAGTAAAAAGTCACAAAAAAAATAAATAAACCAACATCTTATATAGAAAGGAAAATGAAAAATTGCAAAGAAAATCGCTTTCTATTTTCTCACTTAATAATACGATTCTGTCATGTGTATGCACATATTTATATATTAACTGTAACTATTTAATAAAATTTACTAAAATAAATTTTTCTTTGTTGACCTAAGTAGGAATTGACTTAGTTTTTTTTTTCATATTACATGTTTTTAAATTTAGGCATTCTTAAATAAAGTAAAAATGTACAGCCACTTTTGAATTTCAATTTAATTCTTATTTACAATATAATTTTAACTTTTTGAAAAATAATGAACTGTAAAAAAAAAAAACTTACACTTTTCTTCTGCATTCAAAGTTGAATTGATATTTGTTAAAATGTTGCTTTTAAGGTGACTGGCAGTGGCGTAACATACTCCCCCGCCACCCCTGCATTGCGGGGGGGTCAAGACTCTAGGGGGCCCAAAGTCTGACTGACGCCAAGCACATAACTTTTGTAAGATCTAGGTTGTGGCACAAAACCTGACTTTGCAGGAGGACCCTAATATTCTCCGTTACGCCACTGATGACTGGCTACATTCGGCATCGTGATTTTGAAAAAAGCCATATGAATTAACAATTTTTTGATAACTATGGCGTCATTTGAATTAGAATATATATATATATATATATATATATATATATATATATATATATATAATAGTTTAAGGAACATTATTACAAGAAAAGAATATTTAAATGCTATTGTTTGGTATTAATGAAGACAATATGACGTATTTTCAAAATATTCTCCTTTAAGGTATCCGACTACTTTCGGAACCGTGATTTTTCAAAAGCGTATAAATGGATAATATTTATGATATTTAGAGTCACTTAGACTAGAAAATGCGTTTAAAATTGTTTTAAGAATATTATTACAATTAAAAATTATTTATGGTCAATATTTGGACAAAAAATGAACATAAAATGACCCATTTTCAAAGCATTCTCCTTTTATGAAAAATTCAAATATTCATAACAATATTTTGCAGACCTCTGTACAGAGGCTGAGCTAGAATTTTTGAAATATATAATCTAGAAGTGGGTTTATCCATATTTTACAACAGAGGGGAGCAATTTTAAGAAAAAAACGCCGATAATTATTTAAATTGGTGGTAACTCTGAAAATAATGTGAATTTTTTTTAAAAAAATAGTTCAGACTCTCTGGAGAAATCTTTATTTTATGTAAGCGCGCGCGCGCGAAATATTATTTTAGAAGCATTTTTTACAAAAGGAGAACATTTTGAAAAAAGATTATTCTAAGTTAATTTTTTGCGAAAATATTGCATTTAAGTCATTTTTTTTTTACTATAAAATATCCTTAAATCACTTTTATACATGCATTCTAATCTAAGTGACACTAAATATCACGAAAATAATCCATTTATGCGCTTTTTTAAAATCACGGTTCCGAACGTAGTTGGATACCTTAATGAAAAATGCTCCTATAACAATAATAATACTTTGCTTTTGTATATAGCTAGGACTATAGTAGAAGAAGGTTTTTTAAAAAGTTTACTTTACTTCCAGAGTTACAATAAATTAAATTGTAACTGGGATTTTTTTCCACGATTTCTCTATATGATGTATTAAAATATAAATAATTAAACTTCTAAGTTATGTATTTTAAGAATTCTTATTCAGGCTACATACAGAAGTCTTAGATTTATATTCGCAAAAATAGTATTATTATAGAAGCATTTTTTATGAAAGGAGAATGTATTTGGAAATATATTATTTTTTCATTTTTTTTAGCGAAAAGTTAGATTTGAATAATTCTTTTTCTCATAATAATGCTTTTAAAATAATTTAATATGTGTCTTCTAATTTAATTAATACTAAATATTAAAAAAAATTATCCATTTACACGCTTTTTTAAAATCGCGGTTCCGAATATAGTTAGTCACTTAATTTAGGAACACACTTTATTGCTAAGCCTGTAAGCCAGCAATTCTTAAATTGAGGGACGTGCCCAGTAAAGGGCGAGATAACTCTGCGAGGTGGGCTCGAGCATATTGAAAAGTCGAAAACAAAAGATTATTTTTAAAAAATTATTAATTTACTGAAAGATACATTCTCACGTAATAAAAAATAAAATACACATTTACACTGATAAAAAACACTTATAAAATACATTGTACTATACTGATACATTAATAATTAATTTAACAATTCTAAGATAAGAATAAGGTTAATAATTCCCGTTGACCCCATGGGCTTGTCATATATAAAATTAAATGCAAAAATTAACACTGATCTTGATTATTTGTACGGTTTATAATTAATTCCACATAACTGCTGATTAAATGTTACGCGATTCGCTCACTAAACCACCGTTTTCCACGTAGTCGTTTTCCACGTATGCCATGTATTTGGAGGACGGGGGGGAGAGAAAAGGAATATAAATAAGCAAATCCTATGAAATAAGAAAATCCTTCGCAGACATAATCAGGGTTCTTTTATTGATTTGCAATACCTTCGGAATAATTTTATGGATAGCAGAACACAGAAAAGATCATACTTCGGAAAGACGTATATATACGTCCGGGGCACATAAGAGGTTTAAGTCGCATTCTAGCTTTATTACCAAAGGTTCGTTTAGTTGAATCCAATGCATTGTTATTGTATGGAGGGGGGAGGGCGATGAAAATTATAATTGAATATTGGGTCGCAAATATTGAAACATTGAGAATCACAGCTATAAGCCTAATATTTTTTTAATTTTCCTTGTGCATTTCTTTTTATCTATTTATTTTTCCTATTACTTAAGAATTCGTTTTAATTTTTTAAAACTCTCTTTTCTGTTTTCCATATCATTAAAATAAATAGATTGATTGCAACAAAAAAAAATGCTTTGTGTTAAACTAAGCAAATTATTTTTATAAAATTTTAATGACATATTTTTAAAAACTGTACCTGATAAATTGCTTTAAAATCGGTCGTTTTTATACGCTCTATTTTAATTATTCTCTTTTTGCTTTTTTTAAAAAAAATTATTTCTAAATCTTAACACTATTCTTTTCAAATCTAAAATCTAATCATAAATAACATTTAACTGCAACAACTACCTACAATAACACTCTTTTTAACTGTATTCTCAAATACCTCTACTTTCTTTGGAAATCAAAAACCAGTTCACATAATTCAAAACATTACGCATCGCATTTTAAAGATGCAAGCAACGCAACATACCTACGTTTTGGCCGTATCATTGCACGACATTTGACTTCTTTAAATAATACAAACGTAGGTCACGCGGTCTTTTGATTATGACGTCACCTTCCGCCCCGCCCCTTGATTTCGGTGATTAATTAATGCCTGCGAATCACGATGTAGATGTGCGTGTGCGTGAGCTTCCGAGTTGTCCTTAAGGAGCAGGAATTCAATCAAAAAAGAAGGTAAGTAAACTGCGCACAAAACATAGGTAAACAACCTTTCAGTAATTTCTGCAGGTGTTTCACTACGTTTCGAATAATACATAACTGACAACTTCCGAATCATGCAGCAATTTTTCATTTAATTAGAAAGATAAAATGTAGCAAAGTTAGAATGCTGCTGGGAAACTTACAATCTTTGAGTATTTTTTTTTAAGGTATCCGACTACGTTCGGAACCGTGATTTTAAAAAAGTGCATAAATGGATACTGTTCATGATATTTAGTGTCTCTTAGATTAAAATACATGTATAAAATTATTTTAAGTACATTTTGACAATTTTTTTTTATTTAAATACAATATTTCGGCAAAAAATTAACTTAGAATAACCTTATTTAAAATGTTCTCCTTTTGTGAAAAATGCTTCTATTATAACAATATTTTGTCTGTATATAACTCAGACCACTGTATAGAGGCGCAACTATGATTTTTTGAAAAATTCACTTTATTTTCAGTTACAACCCATTGAAATAATTATTGGGGTTTTTTTCTCAAAATTTCTCCCCTCTGTTGTCATAAAATATGGATAAACCCACTTCTAAGTTATATATTTCAAAAATTCTAGTTAAGCATCTGTAGAGAGGTCTGAGCTATATACTGGCAAAATATTATTATAATAGACGCATTTTTCACAAAAGGAGAATATTTTGAAATTGATCTTTCTATGTTCATTTTTTATCAAAATATTTTACTTAATTCATTTTTTATTGTAATACTATTCTTAAAACAATTTTATATAATTTTCTAATCTAAACGATACTAAATATCATAAATATCATCCATTTACACCCTCTTGCAAAATCACGGTTCCGAACGTAGTCGGATACATTAATCGTGGGTAAATTGTATATATTTGAAGCGTTTTGTGTAAATAACGTTTTACGTTCGTTGTATTAAAAAGCGATAAGTAACGAGTACGCAAATAATGAAAAATTAATTGGCGTCAATTATTTTGGGATCAATCGCAAAAAATACCATATTGACTCGAATCTACGCCGCCATCAATTCTAAGCAGTCACCCCCACCCCCTATTTTCCACACATTTTCGAAAAAAATTAAAAAAAAAATGTGTAAAAGCCTCATCAATATCCGATATTTATGACATCAAAAAAATTAATGAAGAATAACAAGTTTATTATTATTTAATTTTATCAGTATCAAAACGTTCAAATACATACATGAAGCTATAATTACCCTTTCCATCAGTATCATATTTCGAAAATGATTCGTCACTCATTGTTATAGTTGACTTTCGAAATGGTGTCACCTTCCTTGCATTTGTTATGGAACATTTTTAAAAAAAAATTTAAAAATAGTTATTAAAGTCTGTTAGGGACTTATATATCATTTTGCTTACACTATCGACGTATATTTGTTTCATCCGTGTCAAATTTTCAGTGGCCATTGCTGTATTTCCGTTTCTTTCTGCACATAAAATTGCCTCTGTTTTCTTCAAACTTGAGTTATAGTGAATTCGTCTTGATGCGATTATACGGATATCTTTGATGTTTAGACGATTAACAGAAAACAAATAATAATAAAAAAAAACTGCTGAGTGGGATAAGTCATCGATTCAAGTGGCCAGAATGAACGGTTACGTTTTCCTTTTGAAAAGGGTGAAAACTCAATTTCCCCCATCTAACAAATGTTTTCCTTTCGATTTTAAGCCGCACCTGATTGATTATCAGTAGCATCAACACTGGAAAAATAGTGCAGCTTAGATTCGAGTAAATACGGTACTTAACTAATAATGCTATCACAAATTCAACATATTAAAAATGTAACTAATTTCATTTTTTCACGATATATTACTCACATAAATTTACGAAATTGCTAAAAATGATTAAATGACTTGAATTAATGTATAATTAACGATTACCTATTCTGGCGAGGCTTTCTTATCCGGCTTGATTGATTGCCGGAATCATGGTTTTGAAAATCCGTATAAATAGATAATTTGTTTTATATCTAGTGTCAGTTGAATTAGAATATACATATAAAATTATCTTGAAAATGATACATGAAAAAATCCTTTAAATGCAATTTTTTTTTTGTGAAAAAATAAACAAAGAATGACACATTTTCTAAACATTCTCTTATTTTTAAGAAATGCTTCTATAATACGAAGGTGAGGCGGAAAATAAGTTTCCCCTGTCGTCTGTGGACAGAGTTGTGTATGAAAGTCAAAACATAGAATGAGACATTAAAAGACATAATTAAAGGTAAGACATAAATTTATTTTACCACACGACGAAATAGAAGGTGTGAACGCGTTAAACACCGATACACCATTGGGTAGAGTTCAACCGCAGTCAAGCAGATGGCTTCGAAATAAGTAGCCTGGGTTTCTCAGATCTGGCCTTCTGCTGTTGGATGACAATGCGCGATCACACTCGTCGATGGCAATGCAAAATCATATTTCAACTCTTGATTGGGAGCGCCTACACCATCCGCCGTACAGTCCTGATCTCGCACGAAGTGACTTTCATCTTTTTCCGGCTTTGAAGAAGAATCTCACCGAAAGGCGTTTTGGAGGCAACGCTGAAGTCAAATAAGCTGTTAAACGCTTCTTCCGTATGTAAAGCCCTGAGTTTTTCCTGGAGGGCTTTTTGAAGCTTATCAAGGGATGTGAAAAAAATCTCAATGTACTTGGTACTTATGAGGAGAAATAAAGTTATGTCTTATCTTTAATGTCTCATTCTATGTTTTGTCTTTCATACAGAACTCTGACCACAATAGACAGGCGAAACTTATTTTCCGACTAAAAAAAAGGAGTAAAATTTTGCTTATATATAGCTTAGATTTCTTTACAGAGCTTGAGCGAGGATATTTGAAAAATTCAGATTATTTTTAGAGTTACAAAAACAATTGAAATAATAACGC
>BMAV01016968.1:189909-216962 GCA_019973955.1 Trichonephila inaurata madagascariensis | reverse complement strand
GTGACGGTTTTTTAAAAATCTTTTTTGTTTTTACTTTTAATTTTGAGTTTATTTTGAAGTAACAGTTAGAAAAATGAAAAATATTGAATAATAATATTAACTTTTCACACAACACGTAAAGTTCACAGCACTATACAAAAGAAATAATTTAGGGGGAGTTCCCTCTAGTTCGAAATTACTTTAATCTGACCTGCCCTGGTTATAGTTATGTTACAACCTTTTATGTTTATATCTTAATTGGGGGATAAATTTTTGCAAGTTCGGCTTTCTTGGTGGTCAGGGTCCGAGGGCCCCCCTGAGCTTGAGGCTGCCGGTGCACGGCACTGATTCGGCCATTGGTAGCTACGCCACTGTTTCAGTTGCAACTTAATCTGTATTTTATTTAACAATCTTTTTCTGATTAATGTAACAAAATTTGTAAGATTTTTTACATAACTAATGGGAAATCAAGTGCGAAAATTCATAGCATTAAGCATCTTAAAAATAAATATGTGTTTATAATGTAATTAAGCATTGAAAAACTTCATAGGCTTACACAAAATGAGCTAAAAATTCGCTTCATTGTAACATTTTGACAAAAAAACACAATGTATTTTTTAAAAATAAAATAAAAGGAGAAGTAAAAATAAAAATAAATTTCCAAGATATTTATTTATTTATTTTTAACTCTAAAACAAAAATAAAATTTTGTTTCTTCTTTTTGCAAAATAAAATTGTGTAAAAAATTTCTGCTATATTAGATTGAGAGAACATTAACGTAATTTATAAGCAATTCAAAATTTTTTCACCGGAGTTGATGTACGCGACACTTTTGTCGTGCTGCCATCTGTCGAAATTTTTTCAAACTAAATATAAAGCACAGCAATGAGAAATAAAACAATAACTAATTAGTTTCCCTATGATTGTGGTCTTATAAAAATTTTCAACACGAAATTATGATAAATATACAAAAGGAATATGGTACATGGAAAAATGTATGGTAATGACTTACTTTTGTTTTAGTTTTAACAACTCATTTTTGATTTTTTTTTTCCCGTACAGCAAATATATTTGACATTTTAACCATTTCAATTGAGCTTAAAAATTAAATTGGTTTAAATTCAACCATACCATCTCAAATGACAGCAATACTTAAAATAATCAAAAGTTTAAAATAATAATAAGATTTTTTTTTCATTTTCTTTTTCCTTTTAAGATTATAATTAAATCTTCTAAGGCTACAGAGAACCATTTCTCTAAAACTCTACTATATAACCTTTCAATATGTTCTAGTAAATTACTAATAGTTATTGATAATAGTTTGATAAAATAAACTGAAATAACTTCAGAAAGAGTTCTCTCACCATTAAAGGCTTCTTATTCCTGTAAAACGCATATTCAATATGGTCTTTTATATAATTCACATTCTTACACAATTTTGTACTCCTTCTCCTTTAAGTAATGTACTACAATGCAAAATACATATATTCTAAGTGTTTTTTAGAAATTTTGTGTTTTGGTTATGATATGTATTGTAGAATATTATTAATTTAGTCTAATTGTGAATAATGTTTTAGGTCGTACGAATTAATGAAAGTTCGGGACTAAAGAATGCATTTTAAAAACAGGCTTTTAAAATAGTAAATAAGTGCAAGAAAAAAAAAGATCAATACATTACTTACATTAGATATATTAAGCTATAAAAATTACTTAAATATGTTGATTTAGAAGGATATATATGTGTGTGGGTGAGTTTGTATTATAATGTTAGTGCAAGAAACTTAATAAAGTCTATTAATGTATTTTCCAGTACAATACAGTAATATAAAAGTGAAAAGTTATATTAAAAATAATTTTCGAATAAAGAAAAATTTAATACGTAATCATTATTTTTATTTGATATCAGAATGTATGTTCTCTTAAATAATTGAACACACACACATTATTTTGAAGAATGATCAATTTTTAAAGTAAAATTAATTTCGAGTGAATTAATTTGCCATGAATTCCATTAATATGGCAGTTACAGAAATGGTTTTTTATATCTATTCTATTATTTATTCAATTCTAGTTTAAATTTTTTTCAGTGAGAAGATTCAATGAGAATTCTAATTAAAAGTAGTTTTCTTTATATCAATCAGGTAAAAACTTAATTCTTATTTTAAAATCTTGTATCTCTGTGTTATAAATTACTCATCATTACCATTACCATTAATAATACTGAAATGCATTTTCATTTAATCTCAATGGGCTCAATTCACGTAATGTCATAGGCATATGTTAGTAAAAGCCACGTGATTCTAGCCAATCAACTCAAAAACTCATGCAACGTCATAGTCACACGATAAAAACTATCTAGTGTTTCCATCTAATCAGTTCACGCGCTCCGGTGTTGCCAAGTTTTGCTCTTGGCAGAAACTTCCTCTTAAAAAGTACATATGTATACAAAATGTATTTTATTTAAAAGTATAAACATAAAACATGATTTTTTTAATTTAAAAAACTCTTTTTGAAGAACTTTTTTTCAATAAAATTTAATCATCTTTACTAAAAAATGTAATTTGCAATTTTATATGAGTTTTACAAATAGAACAACAAGTATAATAGTTTAATGTTGGTTTTGAATTCAATGGAGAACATGTGTTTGTCTTTATCATTTAAATATAGTTATAAGTAAATATAAATTACAGATTTTAACTGTATTGAGACTATTTTTAAAAAACACTATTTGACTTGTTAGTCTGCCAGTGGATGTGGTGGGAAATGTCTTGGCCCTTCCTGGGCTGTCGTACCATGGAGAATGGTATAAAAATTCCAGGGTAAATTAATTTAAAAATTAATAAGAAATTCTTAATTTAGACCATCATTATCATTTTACAAAGTATTTATTTGGAAAGTTTTGTAAAAATATCTAAAGATAAATCATATCCCTAGAGGGCAGCACTATATTTCAAAAAGCATACACCCGTATCAATGCATTCTAGTTCGATATTTTAAATGAAATTTCGATACAGCTCTGAAAAATATACGAGTTTTTTGAGAAACAATATTGCTAGTGATATCTAAAATTAAATCATAAAACAGAAATTTATCAGAAAAAGTAGAAAAAATTAAAACTATAGATTTTTAAATTATTGGAAATTTAAAATATATTTACAAAACGGAAACAGAGTCACCACAGTTTCTTTGAAATACTATTTTAACAAACATATTTTTTATAGTGATTCCCCCCCCCGGGGCCCCCGGCGACGTTTAAACACAGAATGATTCGTAAATAATTTTTTTTTTTTTTCAGTTCAATAGCTCTTATCTCATTTTTCCATTTTGATAAAAAAAAAGTCTCACAACGCAGTTTTTCTTTGCATTAAGCTTACTACGGACAACTTTTCATAAATATTCTTTGCTCTAAGAAAAAAAAAATGCCAACATTATTGAGATTTGTCTCAATTTTGGGTCAAATTCTCCATTACACTAGAGCTTTTATATGCGCAAAGACGTGTATTTCCCGGTTTGGGGCTGATAGGTTGTCAAATTTTAGTTTATCGGTTTCTTAATTTACTTTCTTTCATCTCTTATATTTACAAAATTTAAAAATCTCTAGTCATTAATCAAATTTCTCATATTGTTTAATATACACCATTAACCATTACTATGTACAGAATCAATTACAGTAAAACCTGTTTTTGTGCGGTCCTCTTTTTCTGCGATATATGAACTTCATTGGCGTTGGTACTAGTGTAGTGCTTTCTATTAAGGCATTATTCATTTGTTATAAACTGTCTCCACAACAATGCAGATTCAATCGCCCGATGAGCTAGCAGCACGCGCTTGATTGCGGACGAAACTGTCAATGACAATGACATTATCAACCATTTGATAAATTATGAAGACTGGCAAGAAGAACCGGATTTAATGAGAGCGGATAAGATATATGCTAGGATTCAGCTTTCTAACAAATCGGAAAAGTATTTTCTTAAAATAGATACCAATTCCGAAAGGAGTTAGAAATTCCAAAAAGAGCTTCGATCATGCATATATGGTAATCATAACGTTTACAAGCAACTGACCTAGCCGACAGTCGTCGTAAAATCTTATCGCTTACTTTTAAGGTGTCAAAAGAAGTAAATCAATTGAAACTGTATCTTTAATTGACGAAAGTGATTTTGACCTAATTCATTACAGAAAGATGCGCGTTTTGGATTACGACGAGTAAAGCTGCATTCACACCAAGGCTGTCAGCATCGAGCTTTGAGCGTCTAGCCAATCAGAGACTTCATCTCGTCCGAGATCAAGTCTCTGATTGGCTAGACGCTTAACGCTCGACGCTGACAGCCTTGGTGTGAATGCAGCTTAATAGTGATTTATGCATGTGCATTTTGAAACCTTCTCCATGTATGCAATGAGAAATTAAATATTTTAAAAATGTTTCCTGTCTAATTTAATTATTTATTTGGTTGGGAAGAACTTTCTCATATATTTTGTAAGTAATTGACGTATTTTCTAAGTGCGAGTGTATGCCGACAAAATTATTCGTTATATATAAATATATATGAAATTTTCGAATATTTTTTTTTCGTGCGGGTTTTCTTATGCGATCCCTATCTACCTCACACCAACAGGTTTTACTGTACCTTACTTTTTATTTCTAATAAAAAAAAATTGTCAAAGTCCCAAATTAGTTTTATTTAAAAATATTTTAAGCCACATCTTTTTTGTTTATGAAAATTTTATTTTATTTTATCAATTTGGACATAAGCGTGCAATATTATTAAATAATGTTAAATTACAGGTGCAAAATTCCCATACTGGTTATGGTTCGGAATAACAGAAAAGGATGCCAGTTCATGTGACAACTTTGTCATCTAAGGTAGTATAAAAATGCTAGGTTTATTATTTACGTCAACGGAATTTTAAGTCGGGTAAAAACAAACTACTATATATATAAAATTATCCAACAAACACATTAAATATTATTGTTTTTACTCATTAAAATCCATTTGACAATATTTTTGTTAATTAAAACTTTTTATTAGACACTTTAATCTATAAGGAACGAAATTTTACACAAGAATTTCCTCAATATCAAATGATTTTTTTTAATGTTTAATTATAAAAAGAAATAAAAAAATTATTTATTTTAAGAAATTAGAAGGTAATGTAGAATACGTTTTATTAATTTGTTTGTTGATTTTGTTTAATGATAGTATTATGTTTTGTAATAGAAACAATGATGTATTTTTTCAAAAACTAAATTTAGACAGCAAACTCTTAGTTTAAAGAGCTCTAACATCGCTTATTTTAGTTGGATTTAGATGTTAGCTTACACATTTATTTATCACCAACTTGGCGAATTATCATCATATTGAACTAAAGTCCAATACAAAAGGTGTATTTGTTTTTCTCCTTTGACAAAGGTTTGAACTAAACAAGGATTTTATCCTTTTTTTCTAAATGGACTCTTGAATCTGATCGTTATAGATACAATAATATATTTAATCCATATTGGAGTGGGTGATAAATATAGGTAGGGGCTAAAATTGAATTCAATTAATTTAAACGATCAATAATGATAGAAGACAAATTAAGAATATTTTTCCCATTTGACAATTCTTAGCTAAAGTTCTGATTTCTCGTGTTAATATGAGAAGCTCCATTTTTATTGATACATCTTTTTAATACATCTTTTTAGTATATCTTTTTAAGTTTTTCATTTACTAGATTTCTTCGGTATTTACGTATTATCACAACCTATTGGCGACATTATATGAAACGAAGCGCCTGATTGCCGATTCAGAGCATACGATACATGCGAAATTGGGGTTGCCAACTTGGCGAGTTATCTCAAACGTTGGCAAATGATGCGATAATACGTAAGTATCTTTTCTTCAATGCTGTTAACTTCAAATGTTACTTTTTCCTTTAGTACTTACATATTATTTCACCAAATAAAATGAAGTGGGCAATTCAAAAGATGTTGTCGAATGCTGTCATTGTATTCATTATTTTGTAACATACAGGGGAACATTTAGTCACTTTTGGCTGCATTTGGCTACGTCTTTTGATGTGAAGAATTTGGTTGACGATATAGTACATAAGTATTTTTACTTTTTCCCCTTAATTTCAATAATAATTTGGGCATTTACGTATTGTCGCAACAATGCCAAATTCCAAAATAGCTCGCCAAGTAGACAACCCCAATTTTTCCCATGTGTCTTACGACCTGAATTGGCCACTATGTATTTCGTTTCATGCAATGTCGCCAACAGGTTGCGATAATACGTAAGTACCATAATTTGGGTTTTGAAATAGAGATTCGAATTAAAAGATGACGAAGTAGCTTGCCTCACTCTTGGAGCGTTTTCATTTGGTTTTCCTTAGAGTATGTTAACGTTGACACTTCGCAGAGCAAAAAGTAAAAAAAGGGGAAAAAATTGGTTATCCAATTTCCTGATTGTTATTTTTTAACTAATCACGGAAAATAATTTCATCACAAAGGGTATGGTAAAAATATTTATATATTATGGACACAATGGATTACAGACGGTTTTTCAGAGTTGTCATTAACTTGAACATTGGTGACTGAATATGATGAAGCGCAATTTTTTTTTCAATATTTACACAACGATGGAATCGAATTTTACACGCGCGTTTAGTGCGTGTTGCCGAGTTTTTTCTTTCATGCTTCTTACAACTGAGAAGGGCAGAATATTGAAATTTTATTTCAAGATCTATACCTAAAATGTGTGTATGTATAAAAATTAAAGGTATTTAACCGTTGACCATTTTCGCCAGTTCGAAAGACGTTTACTAATGCTACCTTCGTCACTATTATTATTGTTATTCTATTTGAACACGTGTGGAGGAAAAGTTTTCCATTGTTAACTGTATATTGTAGAAATTGCTGTCTTTTGATTCGATGGAATTATTCGACAATATAATACGTAAATATCTAAGTAAATATGAGTACTTAAGATTAGTCTCCCATATAAGTAATAAATAGAAATGATACAATAAATCAAATGAATAATTATAAAACTATCTTAAAAGATTGATAAACTATCATTGACTATAAACTGAAGATAAAACTATCTCAAAATGGGATACTTAAGTATCATACCGTCAACCAATTTCGCCAATGCAAAAAAAAAAAAAAAATTGTGGCTAAATGCTATCAACTTTGTTGTAAATGTGTTCCAACACGCGTGGGAACTTCCTGTATTGGCTGTACATCGCAGTATTTGGTGACGTCATTTGATTTGACGAAATTGGTCGACGAAATACGTAAATACCAAAGCCAAAAAATGTAATAATAAAAGGTAAATTGAGAGGGGGCGATGTCCATAAATATTTTAAGGTATAACTATTTTTACCCTACAATTATAAAATTATTTTTTATAAACTATTATACCATACTTTTTTTTTGCCAAGCTATCAAGTTTGTTTGTAGGTTCAAAATATTTTGTTTTCACATTTAGATAGAATAGAGGGACTACAGCAATCCCTTAAAAATACATCAACAGTATTAGGTAACCGGACCAACACTTTGCTCTATATTGACCAAGATAACTGTAAATGTTCAAAACATTATCGGTTCTAACGTATTATACCGTCGAACAATTTCGTCAAATCAAAAGAATAGCCAAATGCTGTCATCTTTATAATTACAGTAGCGTCTCGAAAACTAGGTATTTGATTAATCACCAGTTCTGATAACTCGTCCACACCTTTGTAGGTTGAAAAAACCTTACATGTAGACCCGTTCAAGATCTCTGATGATGCAGAAAATGTAAAATTACTCGACCTCCTGAAGAGAGTTCCAGGATATGCAGAAATCAATGAAAATAATTTCGAATAGTGGTTTCAGAATGATACCAAGCAAGACATCATGTCCTATGCAGAAATTATTGCTAGTGTTAATGCAAAACTGCCGGAATATGATGACGACACCATACAAACACTTAAAGTATCAGACAGAAATAAACTAAAGGCTGTCGAAACAACTCTTCAATATTTTCAGCAAAAAGGGGCGTTGGTAAAGGATTTAACGTGGTTTCATCGTCTTCGTGATGAAGCAGCTGAACGCAGAGTACAGTACAAAAAACAATAGGACGTTATGCATTTCTTTAAAAAACAAGTAATATATAAAAAATTAAATCCTACTTAGATCAACAAAGAAATATTTTATTTTAGCTACTTTTTATTAAATAGTTACAATTAATATGAATATGTATATACATATGACAGAATCCCAACATTAAGTGGTATTTAGTTTTTATTAATTATCATTAAACTATCGTACTGTCATCCAAAAAAATCGTGTTTATAAAATTTCAGTTCAACTAAATGCTTTAAAACGTGAGGGAAAAAAAAATATTTTCAAGTTTTGACACAATTCGCCAAAAGGGTCGCTAAGTCGCCAAAAATAATGCCAACGCGTCTGTATTAGTAATTCTTTGAATAATTAGTTTAATCTGTTAATTTTTATTAATAATAATTAAATTATTCTATTGTCATCCAAAATAATCATGTATATAAAATTTCAGCTCAATCGAGCGTTTTAAAATGTATTTTATTAACGATTGAAAATCCCACCAAGATAAATAAATAAATAGAGAGTGTGAGCTAATAGTAGGAATTGAAAAAGTAGTCAGTTTTTTCAATGTTGGCTTCATATTTTTCACTGTAGACAGCTTTATGCCTTCATTAAATGTTTTTCTGAGATATGTTCTGTAGGTAAATTACTGTACACCAAGTATTCATTCATTTTCATGTAGTAAATGCTGTATGGCTTCCTAATGTACGCACTTTTCTTTTGTTTGAAGGTATTTAGGCAATTTATTTTCTGTTGTATTCTCAAGCAAACAATACGTACAAGAGCTGTACAATATTTTCTGAAGAAACATTCGTACTAATTCGTTTTTAATGCCATTCTTGGTTACCCAGCATTTTCACAAATTCGGGCCAACCTTCGGTTCATATTAAGTCGAGTGCTCCAGACTCTGCTGTTTTATGTTTGAATATGCATGGGTCCGTAATTGTCAGCATATCATGGATTATGGCGACGTCTTTTTATTCGCCAAAATTGTTCAGTGGTATAATATGTAAGTACCATGATAATGTATAAGCAAGCATTCAATTTCATTACTATGTTAATTTCTACTATTATTATTCCTTTACAGGTTGCTCCATGATTTTCAATAGAAGCCAATATGCTGGATTTCTTTTCAATGGAACAGCTTTCTGAAATTAGTACAAGTAAATTAAATTCTTTTGATTTTAGAAATACAGTAATTTTCATTTTTATTAAAGTACACGGCATGTAACAACTTCAATTAAGCAAAGCACGTGAAGCAATTTTTGAACTTTCAAATTTTTTGACATTTTATAGTTTTGTCTATTAGAAATCACAATCAATAGGATGAAAAGATCGACTGTAACGTTTCAACCCCAACACATCAATTTTCAAGTTCCCACGCTGAGCTAATCTGAAGACTTTAAGCCTTGAAGATTTAACTACGTGATCTATCTACCAATAACTACTGATTATACTTCCGTTGAAATTAGATTCCGACACTCTTATCAAGATATCGACTTTTATCTGCTATCACACACGTTTTGGGTTAAAAGGACAAAATATGACATCCTATGTATAAAACGTGCAATAAATAATGCTCGCCGAAGGTTTCAAAGGCTAGTGATTACACATTGATTTTTGAATCTTATCTGATTGGAAAGGATACTTGTATATAGATAAATAAATAATGACGTAGAGTACCTAATATCATATTGTACAAGATTTTACCAGGGATTCCTTAATCCTTTTATCACAACATCCATATTTTTCAGGTATTGAATCTGTTAGTTGCTCATATTCATACAAAATATTTATGATTCAAAGTTCTTCTGAACTTTCGGGCACAAAGTGCGTTTGAGAAAATGAGTCACAATTTAAAGTTATTTCTACAAACTCAATGGTGTACAAAGACTTCTCTCGGGGGCAGGGGGTTACATTTTAAAAACCACATAGTCGAAAGCTCCAAAAAATAATATCAACAGTAAAAATTGTGAATTTGTTGGTTTATGGGAAGTTGTGAATTCTCTCTTTTATATGTGCAACTGTACTATTTACATGGAGCCTGCCACTGGTGTGCTCGAAAATAATCTCAAGATAATGTGCCATGAAGGGCACAGAAAGCACATGTAAAATATTAAATGTCTTTTAGCAGTTAAATTGCACGCAGAACTTCCCTAGAAGGTGACTTTTAAAGCAATTGACATTTCGTACAAGTGCAGTTCGCTCTGCAGTGTTACATCCTGAAGTTATTCTCCAGATTAATGTAATATGACCATTTGTTTCAGCACTGTAATTGGTCACACAACTGAACATAATCTATTGCTAATGATATTCAGAATCGATGTCGTTTTTCAAAACCTACTAGTAAGACGTTTTAGACTTGTTGATACTGATGAATCAAAGGGAGACATCATAATGGGTAACTATGAGAGTAACCATGTCTTCCCCAAGGCACTATTGGCACTATAGGTGAAGGTTCTATAAGTGAAACGACTAACACTTACATGTTTAGCTCTATCGAACATTTAAATAACTGGAAGAATGTTGGTGAAAGGGTCGGAAGATTAATCTTAAGGTTCATTGACAAATTATCCGTGAACTTTGAATGCCATATTCCATGGATTTCATTCTATGTCGAAATTGGTGGTAGCGAGATAGCAGACTCACTGGAAAAGGTTTTCTCTTTGAACTATTTCCGACCTGTGAAAAAGCTTTTACCATCACCCAGGTGTTCTCCGGTAGTAAGAAAAAGCAAAAGGATCTCAGGAGAGTTCCTCCGGAACAACCCCTAAAGCGCCCTGGTGGTTCCCTACTCTTTGAAGATCATAGAGGCCAGAAGACTTGCATATCTCGATTTACCAGTGGACACTTGAAATCTCTCACTTTGAACAGGGGCTAAAAGTTTTTAAGATTTGTACGAAGTGTAATGCTACCCACGCATCACCTGAACACATTTTGCATTCCTTAAATTTTAACCTGGACGAGGCGTTCTAAGAACATATTTTATTGTTGAATTATTTTTAGAAATATAAGGTCTGATGGAGTTTATCTACTCTTAGATAGCCTAACTAGGGATTAGAAACAACAACAACGTTAGCATAAGTAGATTGATTTGTTGGATTCGTTGTTTCAACTAATTAAATTAAGATGAGTCAAAAAATGGCGTGGTCTCTGTTTTTATAGAAAATTAGGACAGTTGTAGATGGAAGGAAATTATATTTCGAAATGGTATATGATTGCTTATCAGCGAATGTTTTCAAGAATTATTAAGAAGCTTTAGAGAATATTCCATCCATCTTGGACGATCTTTGTTTTTGCAAAAGAACACATTTCACCAGAAAAGATTTGATAGAAGTAATCACTGTTTACATAAGTCCAACAAATAGTTTAAATGATGCAAAGATTGACGCAGATGATCGATCTACCGATGTGAGAGGTACCAATTGGCAATTCCTCCAGAATATCAAAATTTACTATGTTTACTTATATTTGCGTCCATACTTCGCGTAATATTTGCTTATATTACGTTGCTTACATGATTTTGTTCTATAAATCTACATTCACCTATAGTCTTATTTAGATATTTTGTAATTTTTCACCGTCTATATCGGAATTAGATGAGATTAGATGCATAATAACATATTTTGTCCTAATTATGCTGTCTTTTTTGTACACTCTACAGCGTTTCTCAAACTGTGGGGCGCACCCATCTAGTGATGCGTGGTAACTGTACGAAGGAGGCGCAAGCACATTGATAAGTCAAACACAAAAATTTTATTTAAGAGAATTATTAGTTTATGGAAAATAAACAAGCAAAATGTATTCTGACATAATAAAAAATAAAATACACATTTACTTTTATAAATGAATCATTATTGCATAATGTATTTTATCATTAATTTAAAAATACTTAGTTTAGAACAAATTTAAAAATTTACCAGTGACCCCAATGGGCTTGTCATTTAAAAATTATATACAAAAAATTAATATTTATCTTGGTAATTTTTGAACAGTTTATAATTAATCCCTTAAATGCCGGTTAAAAGTTACGCAAATCGCTCCCTAATGCCACCGTTTTCCACGTAGGCGTGCGTATGTGATGTATTGGGTGAGCGGGAGGAAGAAAAAGAAAATAAATAAGCAAATTCTATGAAATAAGTAAATCCTCCGCAAACACTTTCAAGATCTTTTATTGCACTCCAAAGCCTTCTGAATAATTCTATGGATAGCAGTGCACAGAAAAGATCGTACTTCAGAAAGACGTTTAGATACGTCTGGGGCAATTAACACACTGGCTGAGCGAGATGTTTATATACTTCGGGGAGACTTAAAAGGTAAAAGTCAGAGCAATTATCGTTTTTGTTTAGTGAGACGTTTATATAACTCGATGGCACTTAAGAGGTTGAAGTCGTGTTGTAGCTTTAGCGTCAAAGTATAGCGTTTTTTCAATTTAATACATTGTTTATGTATGGAGGGGAGGCTAAAGGGAAATTACGGCACATATCAATGCTGGAAAAGGTAACAGCTAATTTGAGAAAACAGGCTAAGGACACTAAAATTGATATTCTTCAGACTAGCGTTTCTCAAGCTGAGGGGCTTGATAACTCTACGAGGGGGATTCAAGCATATTGACAAGTCGAAAACAAAAGATAATTTTAAAAAATTATTAATTCATTGAAAGTATACAGATGAAATACATTCTCGTAATAAGAAATAAATAAACTTTTACACTGTGTAATACACTTACAAATGTATCAGTACTGCACAATGCATTTTATAATTAATTTAGCAGTACCAATTTAAGAACAAGTAATTATTAAATTAAATTCAATAATTACCATTCGCTTGTGATATACAAAAAAAATTATTTACAAAAATTAACACTTATCTTGCTAAATTGTACGATTTATAATCAATCCCTTAACTGATACTGATTAAAAGATACGATGACTTAACTGATTAAAAGAAACGAGATTCGCTCCCCAATACCACCGTTTTCCACGTAAACATAAATATGTGATGCATTGGAGAGGAGGAGAGGGAAGAAAAGGAATAATTAAGCAAAAATTCTCTGAAATAAATAAATCCTTCGCAAACACTGCCAAGGTCTTTTTATATTATTGCAAAGCCTTCGGAATAATTTTATGAAAAGCGGTGCACAGAGGAGATACTACTTCAGAAAAACGTATATATACGTCCGAAGCAATCAATGCTTTGGCTGAGTGAGACCTTTATATACGTGGGTAGCACTTAATCAAGTATAGCTTTAGCGTCAAATGATAGTGCTTTTTTCAATTTAATACATTATTTATGTATGGAGGGGGGATGCGATGAAAATTGTGATTGAATATTGGGTCGCAAATAGTGAAAGTTTGAGAAGCGCTGCTCTACAGATGATTCACAGGAAAACTTGCCAATTAAAAATCATAGAGGAAGAATGTTCAGAAATATATTTTTTAAAATGTCTCAGCATATACTCTGGCTAATAGAAATAAGTAAGCCGTACATTTAATAAATTTTTATTTACCATCACTCTAAAAATAGTCTAAGGCTAATGGCGAAGAATACTGTAATTTTGAACCTCAGTCAAATAATAGAAATGGCCCTTGAGCTGGCACCCCATTCTCGAAACTTTCATACATTGCGAAAGAAGTTTATTCTAATTTAATGGACACATTATACCTTCTATACAAAGGGTATCCAATGGAATCAAAACATGAACTCACAACTGGATAAAGCTGACCACAGATTCATAACCATGACCATTCCGCTACCGTCACCACTAACAAGTTATGGAAGAAAGAGCTATCTCTAAGATGCTCAAAATTCACCTTTAAGGTATCCGACTACGTTCGGAACTGTGATTTTATAGAAACGTACAAATGAATATTTTTTGTAGCATTTAGTGTCCCTTAGATTAGAATACACGTATAAAATTGTTTTTAGAATATTATTACAATAAAACAAATTCTTTAAATCAACTTTTTTGGCTAAAAATGAACATAGAATCAGCTATTTTCAAAACATTCTCTTTTCATGAGTAAGGCTTCTATAATAATAATAATTTGGCTATATATAGCTCAGACCTCTGTACAGAGCCTGAACTAGATTTTCGAAATAGTGGATTTCACACTTTAATATATCTGTGTGGAGAAATCTTAACAAAAGAACTCCAATTATTATTTCAATTGGTAGTAACTCTGAAAATGTAAATTTTTCAAAAATCCTAGTTCAGGCCTTCTGGAGAAGCCTTAGCTATGTCTAAGCAGTATATTATTATTATTATTATTATTTTCTAATGCGGCTGCGTATTGGTATTTTTTACCTTTGAAGTTTTATTTCGGCACCATATAGGCGATATCAATTGCCGCAAGTAATTTTGACGCCCCGTTTCTTCCCCACAGGGAGGCAGGCACCTGAGCTCTAACGATGCGAAATTGAACTTAAGAATTTAATTTTGTCGAGGGCACCCAAGCCAAACGGGCACTATTATTATAGAAGCATTCTTTTGTAAAAGAAGAAAGTTTTGAAATAGGTCATTTTTTCTTCATTTTTTGCCAAAATATTGCATTTAAATAATTTTTATTGTAGTATTATTCAAAACAATTTTATACGTGTATTCTAATCCAAATGAAACCAAATATTAAAAAAAATATTCGTTAGTATGCTTTTGCAAAATCATGCTTCCGAAAGTAGTCGGATACCTTAATGGCTAAAGCATCAATCTCAGCATTATTTCATAAGCTTCATTTATTTGTATGAAATATTTTAAAGTAACATATTCTCATTTTATTGATCTTAATAAACGATAATTGATGTATTAAAGTATGACTTTCTCTCTTCTCTATGCTGTAGGAGTAAATTCATTACTATGGACATCGTTACGTTTTCTGAGTCGACTAAACCGGGACTACAATCCACTAATTCACCATAGAGAAGAACCAATATTGAATCTTAAATTAGATGTTTGTGACCAAGAGAAAGAATTAGTAATAAGAAGTGCTCCTCTTCCTTCTGTTGTTATCATCATTGCAATAGTGGCAATTACAAGTAATTTTTAATCTCAACTGAATTTTTTATCCGTTGGAAATAATTTCTTTCCCCTATAACCGCGGTTGAATTCATAAAAGCGTAATATTACCATAGATCTAACATTCACTCTTTTTCTGGCTTGATATTAATTTTGATGATCCACCAAATCGGTGGTATTCAAACTGTGTTCCATGGAAACCTTGGGGTTCCAAGAAGGGTTCTGTGAATCATTAAACTTTTGTTCAAAACAAAGCAAGCTTATCCCAGCCATTGACATTAAAAATTTTATTCATAAACAATTAGTTTATTTTTCAGTTTTAATTATAATACAGTAAAAAAAATATTAAAACCTTTTTATTTTAAATTGTGAATATTGTATTGCTTAAGGTCCCGGGTTCCTTGAAACAATTTTATTCACGTTAGTGCAATGTTTTGCGAAACTAAATAATTTTCTAATGAGAAATGTTTCTTTTTTATTTATGAAAAGAAAAAAAAGAACATATATAAGAGAATATTTCCCTGGAAAGAAAACTAAGAATGAATAGATAAAAAGTCCATTAAAGTACTACGATAAATCAGGTCTGTCAATGAAAGACAGGGAGTACATTTGACTGTAAAATCTAAATACAAGCAAGAGCAGTTCCTAAATTTTACAGTCCAAATTCCTTCAGAATACATAGGATTTCTTACATTAAACGCATTTTAATGCATTTCAGAATAATGCATTTAAGTGAAAAATATTTCTCAAAGTATGTGGCAAAAAATAAATAAATACAAATTAAATGTAGAATATGAAATGTGACAGAAGATAATTTCAATAGACTTAGAATTAAAAAAATTGTGTAAAAAAATGCGAGCACAGCTTAACTACATTGTATGGGTAGGTGACACTTACGCCCAAATTAATAATATATAAATAAATTATATTAACATTATATCAAAATTTTTTGATTACAAATACAATACTTTCCTGCAATTGTTCTTTTATAAAAAGTACCTATTACATGTTGATCTACTGTAAATATTATTTTAAGATTTATTCTAAGATAGAGAGTGGAATAGGGTGCCCCCAAAATACCTTGTAGTTCTAAGTGTTCCGTGACTGAAAAAGTTTGAAGATCACTTCTCTAAACTCTACTGAAGTCTAATTTTTTGCTACACTTACTAGGTTAAAAACTTGCAGTCTTTCAAAAAAAAGCAATAAGAAAACATTCGTTTTATTTGTGAAAGATACATGCATAAATTTGTGTAAAACTAATCTCTAACCCATTTCATATTTTCTATGGTATGTAACATAAATCACTTTGCTTGGTTTACTTTTTTGCAGTAAATTTTAAAATAGTTCAATAGTTTTTAATATTTTAAATTAATATATTGAAGTAATAAATAATATTTATACACTTTAAAATGTGTTTCACCTTTTATTATTGAGTAGATTTGATATTCTCACATAAGAAGATGTTTTAGAAAAAATTAGCCACAAAAAATTCAGTGAAACATGATCGTTCTAATGTTTCATTATTTGTAAAAAAAAATAATTTTTATTTAATGCCCTCTTATATGAAATAGAAAAATACGAGTATTGTCTTAAAACTTTTTTCTTAAAGCAATTTTTTATTTTAGCTATTGCAGTATATAAATGGAGAAGAAGAAGGAAAATTCTTGGGAAATATTCTAAAGATATTTATGTAAGAAATTCGAATTCTTTTAAAATTGGCATTGATCTAACTTTTCAGTACGATTTTTTTTTCACTTTCATAAAAATCTATATATATATATATTAATTTTTAAGTTATTTTAATGTAAGAGTAGTAAATGTTTTAATTTTTCATATACCTGGCCAGTGCCGGTTTATCCATTGGGAGCTTGGGGCGGGCGTCCAGGGGTCCAGGATTCGGAGGGGACCAGAAAGGACCGGATAAGCTGGACTTAATCAGATTTTCTGGTTATAAATTTCGGTCTTCCAGTGGCAAGGGTACCTGTAGATCTTCTGCGACCAGGGACCGAAATGAGCTTAAATCAACACTGTACCTGGAAGTGTTTTAAAAAAATATTTCCGAATGTGAATGGTTTCCGAAAACTGTTTTTCTCAAATGTTACAGAAAAAATTCAAACATTTAAGAGATATCAACTTTTTAAAACTAATTATATAAAATTTAATTTTGTATGCTTACTTAATCTGTGACTGTAAATTATAAATTTGATTTATTTCTCTCAAATTTTCGACGTCAGAACTGTAATAAAAGTACTACTGAAAACGAAGCACAATTGAGGTGAACTGTTTCTTATTATCAACTCTTGTTACGGACTTCAGTTTACAATTAGTTTTTTATTCATATTTTATTACAAATTTACTAGACTAAGAAAATCCTTCTGAAGATTGTTTACAGCGTGTGTGAATACAATTATTACATACTGAAGTAATGTATTAGATTTAATAAGAAATTAATTTACTGAAAGTAAATCCAATCTAGCAATATTCAAACAAGTTAAAAAGTTCTTTATATTTAAAAAAATAAATATTGTAAGATTTTTCGGTAATGTAGAATATTATCTGATGAGAAACTGAAAGAAAAAAAAAGTCTTATGGAATTAAATTCTTGTTCTCTTCTAAAGATAGATGGCGTAACTGAATTTTCTTCTTCAGATATTCCGTTACGCCATCTATATTCACCAACTTTGTTATCGAAAATTTGGTTGTCTTACGGTACGCCAATTTTAAACACTTACGTTGTTATTTGAAATCGATTCAAAAAAATAAAAGTTTTGAAATATTAAAACTCCTCGAGTTTTTGTATTGATTTTCAAGAAAAAAAAAAGTCTGAAATGCAGGCACCAAAATTTGTTCATGGAATAAATAGTATTAAAATCTATTATGAATGTTTCTTAAAACATAATACTTTTTATTAAGAATATTGCACTCTCATTTCATAAATACAAAATAAAACTAACTCGACAATCGTTTGAATGCCATCATTCAAAACATAAGTAATTGTGCTGCCATCTTTTATTACTAGTTGGAACTAAATTAATCTTAAATGTTCTCAGTATTATAAGGGTAGTAGCACGGAATGCAAGTGTGAGGACGAAGTGATGTGCATTTTGAAAGAAGTTGATAATAGATTTCCTCTACTTCTGGAATATCATATCTCTTTTCCATATCAGATGTTTACCGTGATTCAAAATTACAGGTCCTTAACCACAATTGTCATTTTGTTCCTCTAGATTCCTCAGGGTGCTTTCGGTTCCCTTGGGTATTCCGTGAACAACCTTCGCAAAGCTTCGTTATTAATAAACAAACAATCAATTCACTTTTGATTAATTTGAACCTCATGGGATCTGATGGAAAATGAAATGAAGATAAGACAATTTTTGCAACTACAGCTTTTTACAACTTTTGCAGACTCTCGATAATTCTAAGCTGGAGGGACCAATGAAAAATATTGAATATCAAGACAGTATGAAAAAAAATATTTCTTAACTTCTTAAACAAGACTCATTCACGCCCATCTAAATCTCTTCCATTCCTCATCAGAAATAAAATCGTTTTGCACTCAGTTCCCTCACACACTGTACCCAACACCATTGGTTCTTCAAGGCAGGGTCCAGTCTGTTCCATGCCCTATTTAGTGCCACATGCTATTAGTCACACAGATGAGTCATAAATCGCCATGTCACTCCGACGCAAAGTACGCAATCCTACATATGTCTTCTACCCAAAATACCAGACCATCCCTTCTGAGCACATGTGGCCACTTCTTAAACGAAAGATATGGATGGCAGACATCAGGTGCGGCCGGTCTATTGTCCACTTAAAGAAGGGAAGCAATAAAAGTGTCTTTTTGCTTGAGGAACCAGTAAACACAAATAAGGTATGGCAGACAGATGATCATCAAAGGGGTACGTTATAGGAGAGACACTCAGAGACAATACAACACAAAACATGTAAGCTCCAACCTGTTTGTTGCATGACTCTACATGATAGTGAGTATTCGAATTGTCGAGTTATATGAGACACCTTCGAATTATCGCGTGTTATAGTCTGGCTAGCCACAGAGTTTACTTCGAAATATTGAGTGTACCAAAACGTATTGCTTTAGTTCTAATATCAAGAGTTTTTCTAGGGGCTGAGCATATACTTCGAATTAGCGAGAGTTTCGTATTATCATGGGTTTGAATTAGCGAGAGGCGACTGCATATGTAAATAATAATGATTCTTTCTAATTGATTTATTTAAATATGGAGTGTAAATATCTCACATAAAAAATTTAAAAGTCACTGATATTTCGTTAATATTATGATTTTATCTTTAACATTTTAAGAACTTTATTTAAATAAATTTATCTTTCATTTACACTTTGATTTTATTATAATTTTTTAGAATTAAAGAACTTTGAATAACTTATGTAGAATACCATTAAATTGAATAAAAATTTAGCTTACTTCTTTATAGGTTGATACTAACAACAATCTCAGCGAATACAATGTGTTCGACGATGAGATTTCAGATGATATGCTTCAAAGACTATACAATGTGCAAATCCTATTATCGAACCTTCCTCATACAAATCAATCCAAGACATGGCTGTGTCAAATTCCATCATGCATTCAAAGATTGGTAAAAAATTCCGAGGATGATGAATCAGCAGAAGACTTAAGTGGGGAGACTTGGGATAACATTGAAGAGGGCTTTAAAGCGGTCCTTGAAGCACTAGGGGCTCGTTTAGATCAGGCTTCTAGAAGTGTAAGCTTGACAGAAATGGTGGATAAAGGTGTTCAAGTGAACTTTGAAAAGGATTTATGTGTACAACAAAGGGATCAAATATATTCAGAACAACTAATCGAGAAGGCAACACAAGTATGATTATTCATTCCATCTCATACATTTATTCGATTTTAACTGTAACTGAGCTTACAATTCCACAGTGTACACTGTGGAATAGTAAGTAATGAACATTTCTACGATAAAACGATGAAAAATCATATCCCATTCAAGGTTATTTTTTTATAAACTGGAAAGTAATGGGAGACGTAGACATGTAGAAGGAACATAAAATTACTTAGATTTAAAGTAAAATAACTTCCTTGTTCCATACACTGATTACTGGTGAAGTTGCATGTCAAAGTCTCCATTTTTTAGGTATTAGGCTGCGAGTTCTTGAAACGAGTTGTTACAGAACTATCAACTTAACAATATCAATCTATAAGTGGTTACATTTGAGGAACTACAGCACATCATACAGGTGATTATAAAAATAACGGAAACACCTTAGATTTACAAAAAATCCCATATCAGTAGGGTGCTGGACAGCCTTTGGTATGCAATACAGAGCTTGGATTCACCTTGGAATAGATTCATATGTGTTGAACAGTGCTTAGAGGAATATTGTACCATTCTTCATGGAGATACTTTGAAAGCCCTAGGAAAGAGGCCGGGGAGGATATCGATTCCATATTTAACACTTTAAAAATGTACCATAACGGTTCAACTATATTAAGGTCCGGTGACTGTAGTTTAGGTACATGTTTTGTGATGCCCCACTACCTGGGGGTACCATCTCTTCATCTACGCTACCTAGATTTGTGGGAGGTAATGATTGATGACCCAAACTAGCCATATTAAAACCAATTTATTATTATCAATTCAAATATTCAAGGACAGTCTTATGCTAGGAAGGAAATCAGCAGTTATATAACGTAACCCTAAATTCTATGTAAATAAGCGCCTGGAATCATAACCGCTTAACTTTCGGTAACGTTATCCTGTGAATCTCAATCTTCCCTAATTTCTTTGACTCGCTAAAGCCCGTTCTATAAATACGCTTTTAAGTTTAATTCCTTACTATCAGCTCACGGCGTTCAGCATCTCAGCATCTCAGCTTCCTTCCTCCTTCTTCTTCGCGATTACAAAACCTCCACTATATATCTACTAACTAATCTGAATATCAAGGTTTCTTCTTGAGATAATTGGCTGTGAAATAACTCAATGCTGGCCCCAAAAATTCCTCAAGAGGATTAGTAGAAAAAACACGGTAAAAACCCGACACAGTTTAACTTCATCTTAGTGTTCATTAAATCATAATTGTAAAAGTTCCGCGACATACGTAGGTACATTATCATCCTGTAAAATTTCATCTTTACAGGAAACAAAATTTTCCTCATAGGATGGACCTGGTTAGCTCTAAAAGTTCTCTATACTTCTCCCCAAGGATCCTTTCAGGGTTACGATTGGTCCAGAAAACCACGACACGGCTTCCCATATTATAACAGATATACCTGCATGCTTAGAAGGAGACAGTCAATACCATACGCTTGTGCAGATGTTCTTCAAACGTGCACCCATCCTGTTGTAGAGAAAAGTGTGAAAGACGATTCATCAGACCATATTGCTTTCTTCCACTTATCAATAGACCAGGTTTTGTGAGTGTGATGCCACTGTAGAAGACATATGAAATTAACATTTGTGACAAAAGGCTTGGAAATCACTGCTCTGAAGTAAATGTTCTGTTTATGAAGGTGCTTTCAAAATGTAGTATAATGATCCTTGAGAATCAAGATGATTGAGATCTACGGTCACTTTTGCTGCAGTTTATCACTTTCTAGAGATTAAAATCCACTTTAATACCCTTCTATTTCTTTCACTGAGCTTCTCTTTCCATCCTCTATTTTGTTTTGCCATGCTGTGTGTGTATGCCGTCATAAATTTAGACACCGTGCCCTCTAAAAATGTATAAAAGTTGAGATATTTTGGTCACACTTACTCCAACTAGACGTTCTACTCTTTGAAAATTGGAGAGGTCCGAGCTTACGCTTTTACGTTTACGCTTTTTAAGAAACCCAGGACTTAGAGAACTTCAATAAAGATACCACATACTATCAGAAAATATACATTTCTATATTTATGAAAAAACTGGTATCTATTAATATATTTTAAAGCTTATACCAAGCACATTCACAAATGTCACTTTTATTCACAGGTGTTTCCATTATTTTGATGTCTACCTGTAGTTAAGTGGTTGAGTTACTGCAGAACTTTGGAGAAGGATGAACATTTCCAAGTTGGGATCTCAATTTAGTTCAATGTTATCACTTAAGTGGTAAAATAATGTATACTGAGAGTGGCAGCGATTAACGAATTCAAATGCAAAGAGAAATATAAATTACGGGTGAGGAAATAAGGAGCGACTAATTAGGGATTTTAAAAAATAAGTGCTTATTAATATCACACTTTGGAGGTACACTTGTCTGTTTGCAAATACGGACCTCGTAATTTGATAAAATGGTCATGTGACAAGTGTTTTTAAGGAAAAGTTTTATATGATAAAGACATCCAAAAGAAAGAAATCATCGTTATGTGGTAATATCATTTTGACGTTTTTGAAATAAAAGGTATCAAATATAAAAATTGTTTTCTTCCAACGGTTATGGAGATACCTAACTTGTGCAACTATTGTTGGAAAAATAATACAGAGAACATAATGAATTAAGTGAATTTACCATGAATACGGTTGACAATGTCCTAGATTTAGTTGTAGTTGTTTTTGACATTTATATTATGCCATTTTATTTATGTTTTAATCCTTTTTATATGCAATTACTTTTGCATTATTTTTCTCGCATTTAGTAATCTCCTCTGAAATTAGTTATCTTTTCCGTATTTTAAGTATTCTCGTCCTCAGCGTATGCATTTATAATCAGATAAACAGGTTTAAGGCTCGCCAAATTTGGCGTTCTTCTAATAAGACCATGAGAAAATTGAAAGAAGTAGCGAAAATGGCGAACCCTTATGATCTAATAAAAGGAGAATATCATAAAAACATAAAGAAGGAAAAAAGACAGAATAATTTGAAAAGATCTATAACTAAGGGAATGGAATACATATGCTTGAATCACTTCTACTTTTACTAGATTGAATTTCATTTTTAGAGGACGTGCAAAAGTTAGGAATGCTTAGTATATTTTAGGCTGTCATATTTCTTATTTGTGTCGAAGACAAAAGAAATTAACTGGATTCATTATTGAAAAGTAGTGTCATTAATTTTATTTAAATAGAAAAGATATCGTCAGCCTAACTATCAGAATGCGTAATTCCTTCTAGCTGAACTTTACAGGAGCAAGTAAAAACTGTTTAATTTTACTATGAACGGGAATTATTTCAACGCAGTCATGAATTAGCGATATTTTTGTACATATGAAGTAATCCAATGGACAGGTTTCAAAATACTTCAACAAATAACATTAAAAGTCTTATTTCGATATTTTATGGAGATAAAGAATTGTGGTTCTGAAAGTAAGCCTACGATATGTAAGCAAAAGATTCAAAGTTAAGCAAAAAGGTTCAAAAGATATTTTAACTATTTCATGCGCTGAACTTTTGACATGAATAATGCACCAGAGAAAAATAATTACAAATATTTTAAATAGATCTCCCAAAACTATAATTATGGAACAAAAGCTGGTACACATTAATAACATTAAACACTTTTCAAATAAAGGATGTCCAACGTTTTAAAAAATAGGTGGTACATACTTTGTACCATCACTCTTCAAGCAGCACGATAGTTCTGGAGACACGAGTTATTCCTCCCTAGGCACAATGGTAGCTTTAGCTAGATATTTTATAGTTGTAAAAAAAAACAAATAAACTTCTTCGTCTTTTATACCGTTATTCATTCTATATAATAAAACATTTTCAGTTTATCCTTATCTAATGTTGTAAGCTTAGTTTTAGGTTAGGCCTAATTTACCTATTGTTAGTTTTAGTTTTAAATATTTTATTCTATTCATTATTTTATTTTACCTAGTTTTCATTTAGTCAACATATATAATAAGTGTATTAGTTGTATTTTTTTTCATAAAACGAGCTATAAATCATTCAGGACATTTGTATAATTTCGTAAATGTACTGTTACTTAATAAATATTATATTATTATTTTAAAAAAATGTAACTTACAGCAAATCTATCTGGTACAATAAGCTTGCCCGTTATGGCGAAAAAATAAGCGGAATGCTTTTGTATTTGTAAAGAAGAGAGCTTTCATTAGCGTGGTGGTACATTTTTTAGACTTTTATATTTTCATCCTAGCTATGAGGTACTAATTATTGTAATATTGACTTATATTTAGTTACATAATAAATGTACGTAGCTGATTTGTACCAAATATCACAGTCACTTACAAAAAATACCACTTAACAGACTCACAGATGATCAACGAATGAACTACTGCATAAGCCCATTGCACACAATGAGGTTAATTCATGTGACGTCATAGTTACATGATAGTGAAAGCCACGTGATTCTAGCCAATCAATTCAAAAACTCATGTGACATCATAGTCACACGATAAAAACTATCTTGTGTTTCCAACTAATCAGTTCACGCTCTTCGGTGTTGCCAAATTTTGCTCTTTGCAGAAACTTTCTCTTAAAAAGTACATATGTATACAAAATGCATTTTATATAAAGGATTAAGCAGAAAATACGACTTTTTTTTAATTTTAAAAAATCTTTTTGAAGAAATTTTTTTCTTTAACATTCAAACATCTTTAGCCAAAGAAAGATGTTTATTCAAACATCTTTATTTTAAGTGTTCATTACACAAAATTTGTAACAAAATCACACGATAAAAACATCAAAGTAAACCATATTGTAATATTATCACCTATCTTGGCGAACATAAACAACAACTTGATACTTAGCCCTACTGTATCAAATTAGCATCCCAGATGGAGTTACGCAGTCTGATAATTAGACCGACGATATGATTTACAGTTTAAAAAAACTAAAAAACACAATTTTATGTTTAAGAACTAAAAAGAGCGTTTTCACTTTAAGGTGGTAATATGTTCTTTTAGTCGCCAAATCTGGAAATGGAAAATCGTTAATCCGGAAGATCCTGATCAGGACAATGGAACCAAATTATTAATCTATTATACTGTCATCGGTCCTTGACAAGCGCGCAAAATTTCGAATTAATCTGACCTTTTTAAGTAGGTAAAAAGGGAGTTCAAAGATTCAGTTACATACAGGTGAAGCTATAACCAAAGCGTGTTAAAAAATATATAAAAATTATGTATAATTTTTTCTACATTTTTTTTCTTACTTTATTTTTTATTATTATTTTTTATTTTCTTCATTTAAATGAATTTGTGTTGTAATAATATTCTTAAAATATTTTTATACGTATATTCTAAATCACTTAACATTATTTCAAAAACTATTCACTTATACACTTTTTCAAAATCTTGCTTCCGAACGTAGGCGGATACTTTTTAAGTAAAAAGTACTGTTAAGTTAAGATATACAGTCCTTTTTAAGTGCCTTTGATTGAACGATGCGAATAAAATTACATTGTTAATACAAAAATGCCCCCCAAATTATCTGTCGTCATGTATAAAAATTATACATATAATTGCATAATTAAATTAAAATTCTAAACAGTTTAATAATTAAAATCATATAATATATATATAAAAATTCTCTCATTGATCAATAGCCATTTATTTAGAATTTGTAAAACTAAGAAAGAATTCTCATAATTCAATGTAGAAGGCATTTGAATTATTTTCTAAGAACTGAAACATGAAAACTGTGTTTCATTACAACAGTTAGTCAAAAATACATCCTTATACGACAAGATTTCAATGAACATTTGGGATTCTTTTCAGGGTCAAAAGTTCAAATTAAATAGTGGTAAAGATACTCAACTCCAAGAAGAAAGTGTGGCAAAATCTCAGACAAAGAACACCAATGAGAATTCCAGATGCCCCATAATTGACCTTTCTTCATCAGAAGTACCAACAAAGGCAGGTGGTAGCACACTGAATATACAAATAGAATTTGACAGAAATGTCTACCTAGGAAACTTGAATTAATTTGAGTCATGTTTCCATAATTATATAAATAAAATTATAATTGAGACTATCTTTTTTCTTTCTGTGTGAGATCATTTACATTCTTCGAGAGTCAATTTCTTACAAGATGTATTAACAACTATTCTTAATATTCCATGATGAGAAATTCTGTACAAGTGAAAATTATATGAAATTTTATTGAAAATATTTTCTTTACTATACAAATCTTCAGAATTAAATTTGAACTATGGAAATATTTTTTTTCTTACAAACTCAATTAAGGGGTCATATACCTTTTAAAATTTCCGGAAAATCGATTTTTTTATTATTATTTTATTTTATAGAGCAAACCTTTCTGAGTTTTTTAAAAGAAACCGCATGCAGATATTCCCAATATCACGGAAGTTATTAAGAAAATAAAAAGAGCAGAAAAGGTAATTTAAATATTGTTTACATTTCGGCTCCAGGGTGACAGCTGTCATGTCGCTGGTGACAGCTGCGTTTCTCTGTTTCTAATATTTTCATTCTAATTATTATCAAATGCTTGAATCTAAGCCTCAAATATTATTATTATTGTTCTGAACATTAACTACAACTTCTACTTACTTTATAAACTGCTGTTTTGTTTTGAAAAAGTGATTTGTGATTCTATACTCGCTCGTTTTCTGATTTTCACATAGTATCTTATTCTAAAATAAGTTTTAGGAAAAATATTAATTTTTTTAAAACTTTTGAATGATGAATTCGATTGAATCTGCCAAACGACCATCTGGTAAACGTCCCAAGAAAAGGAAGTTTACTGGTAATATGCACACGAGGTGCAAAGTTGTACACAGTGTGGATGAAACACTAAACAACAGTGCATCTGGAAAAAAGATTCAGTTGCAAGATATTGATTCATCTTTTTTTGAACATGATGACGGTTTTGATGGCTATAGAGTGTTTGATAAAACTATTATGTTTACAAACATTCAAAACTTTGCTTCTTGCAAAAAATGTGGTGGAGATATTGAACTCACAGAAAAATGTGTTAGAGGTTTGTCTAGTGTTTTTTCGATTGAATGCAAGAACTGTAAAGACTTATGTTCGTTTAGAAATTCAAAAATGCTGGGTA
>BMAV01016968.1:161846-187603 GCA_019973955.1 Trichonephila inaurata madagascariensis | reverse complement strand
AAAAAAAAAAAGGTTTGGCCTCGCTTAAAGCTTTGTGGACTGAAAGGTTTTTTCCGACCATTTATCAATGGCTTAAATGTAAGAAATTTGTTACTGATTTCAAGTTATCCCAGATTCGAACAAGACATGGAAATTTTAAGAGCTATTTATCTAGATTTAATTTAATTGGTAGTGATATTTGTTCTTGTGGTCAGGATGCTGAAACTGTGGAACATATATTGTTGTATTGTAAACTATATTTCTGTAAAAGAGAATTTTAAAAAGGAGTTGAAACGCTTACGTATTTCCTGGTCACCTGTTTTGTCTTTGTTGTTCAATTGTACTGAAAGCCTAAATGTCTGAAGAAAATTTTTTTACAGTGTCGATTTTTAAATTTGATACATTGGTACCTCCCCTTGTTTATATTTGTGTATTTCCACTCTTCATTTTTATTTTATGTTTTCTTAAATGTTTTTTTTTTTCA
The DNA here is from genome assembly GCA_019973955.1 of Trichonephila inaurata madagascariensis. NCBI lineage: Eukaryota > Metazoa > Arthropoda > Arachnida > Araneae > Nephilidae > Trichonephila > Trichonephila inaurata. The sequence goes on along the minus strand of BMAV01016968.1, from coordinate 187,140 downwards.
AATTTGTTTTAAATGATATAATTGTGTTACCACTTACGTCTGTAAGCCTCATGTCATGCAATGTGGAGCATGAGGAGTTTTGCAAATAAATAAATTAAAAAAAAAAAAAACTCGAATTTACAAAATAATTATAGAAAAACGTTTTCAGTAAGAAAATAGTGGAAAACGGTTTATTTTAACGATAATACTATTAACTTATAATTATAATTATATACGAGAGGTAATTGATAAGTAAGATCTCCAATAGTATAAAATAAGTTTCCAACAAGGTAAAATAATAACACAGGTATCAAAATAAAAAAAGAAATTTAATACTCTTACATATTGTAAACTCATTTCTCAACATAGTCACCACTAACAACTACACATTTGTTCAATCGTTCTATCCATTTCTTCATTCCATCCATGAAGAAAGATTCTGGTTGGCTGCGTATCCATTTGCGCACGACTGCCTGAACTTTGGCTTCCTGGATTCCTCATTATGACCCAGGAAACCAGAGGCAATCCATGAAATATCGTCATCTTGATTCTCCGAGTGTCAAGAAATTCCAAAATTTAATGTCAGCAACCAAATCATGCTCACCAACTTTTGACATGCAAGCGGTGTGTTTGTTCTACATGGAATTTCTGACTAAAGGATTGACGCTGAATTTCGACAAGTACTGTGCAAAATTACGATCCCTCAAGCAACGCATCCGCAAAATTAGACAAAAAAAAAATGTCTTTTTTTTGCATCTCGACAATGCAAGACCGCATTGCAGTGCGCAAACACAGGACGTCATGGGAAAAACTGAAACTCACAGTGTTTCCACCACCTCCTTTCAGCCCAGATTTGGCACCGTCGGACTTTGGGTTGTTCCCAAAATTCAAGAAAACTTTGAAAGGTCAACGTTTTTCAAAGAATACTGAAGTTCAGGCAGCCGTGCGCAAATGGATACGCAGCCAACTAGAATCTTTCAACATGGACGGAATGAAGAAATGAATAGAAGCATTGCACAAATGTGTAGCTGTTAGTGGTGACTATGTTGAGAATTGAGTTTACAATATGTAAGAGTAATAAATTTCCTTTAAACTGATTCCACTGTTAATATTTTACCTTGTTGGAAACATGTCTTATACTATTGGAGACCTAACTTATCAATCACCCTTTGTGATTCGAATTATATTTGACCTTTGATCTGTATAAAAATGTATCTAGGTCTGTTTTGTATTTTGTGCTTTTGATCATAAAAGTGTATTGCCAAGAGTATTAAACTGCTGGCTTCTCCACGGAAAATACTTTAATTATTGTACATTTTTAATGTCAATGTTACTTTTTAAAAATTTCTTAAGGGCTTGTTTGTTAAGAAGTTAAGTAATATTAAAGATGCTTCGGGTTCGATTAGTTGTGCCTTCTTGTCGTTTCCAAAGCATATCGAAAAATATTGATCTGTTGTGGAGAAATTTGTTGTTCAGGTTGTTAATACTTTTAACGCAAAGTTTTTCAAAAGATATGCTTGTTAGGCTCATTCACTTTGGTCAAGTTACATAAATTCGCTTATCCAGAGGATAGACTTTGAAGATTGAATACTTTCTTATATATTGCTGTTATTTAACGGTAAATATGGAATGTACTAAAAACTGAGTATAAACTCTACTGTAGTATAGTATCGTTTCAAATTGACAAAGAATTAATTTTATGAGTGTTTTTTATTAATGTTAAGAAGTAGTGTCCAAAGACAAAAATTCCATTTAGAAGAATTCTCCAGTATTAGTTAACCTACTCTGATGTTTCAATTTGTGTTCTTTTTTCCGGTATAAAATATGTTTCACTTTTTGGTATCTTATTTGATAAGGTACGTTTGTATCGCTTGTATATAACTTTAAAATAAACTATTCTTTAATGGTTGAACATTTTTTTAAAAAAAAATTATGAATCATCCTGTATTCAGAGAATATAGTTATATCCGTATGTAGCAAAATTAAGCTCTTACTAAGATAGCTACAGTCAAAGGGGTATTTTTGAGCTATAATAAAGTGATCATGCACTAAGTGTGTCATCACATGATTAACTACAACGCCCCCTAGAGGCGAATATTGGAAATTGGTGATTCCGTTTCGCAACTAAAATGAAAGAGTATTAAAAATGCACCGATACGTGAACCAACTCTCAATGGCTATAGCAGCAAGATGATATGAAAAAAAAAATGTAATGATTATCTAATATGATTGTAATAATCTGTAAGTAATTAAAAAAATGTTTATAGTTTTCGATGCAATACACAGCATTCTCAAACGCGTAGTTACTTAAGTATTATATCGTCGACCAGTATCTCCAAATAAAAAAAAGTTGCCAAATGTTGCTAATGTCTTTAGTAGAAAACTCTGTTCTTGAGTATTTTCAATCATATTTATCTTGTACGCGCATGCTCTGTTTTTATAGGTTGTTCCATTCGCATGCATGTTTGAAAAAAATAACATTGTTCACAATTTGTAATACTGTTTTTCTCTTATTTTAATGTAAAAATGATCAAAATTTAGGATCTGTTTTTTACGGAAGACAACGGAATATTTTGAAAAATATTGTCTAATACTAATACGTTAGACTATGGCAAAATAAGAAATATAGTGGAACCTTGCGACAGCATCTAGATTCCTACTTATGCGGCTTCGTCTCCTTAAAGAAGATTCTTTTATCGTAATCTTGAATGCAACTGTAGTATTTTAGTGGTATTTTAGCCGCTTGAATCATGTAGTGAACAGATTCTTCGATTATTTCGTACGCGTTTATTTTAGGAGGAGGGGTACTCATTTGTTATACCATCTACCAATTTCACCAAATCAAAAGATGTTGCCAATTCAAAAGACGTCACTATAAATGCTGCATCTTATCGTTCTTGTTATTGTTTTTGAACATGCGTTGAAATAGTTTTCCATTATTGGCAGCATATCGTGGCATATGATGACATCTTTAGATTTGATAAAATTGGTTGACAGTGCATTACATAAATATTTAAAAAAAATACAGTATTTAATTCTTCTAAAATTTTGTCAGTTGCTAGTGGAAGGATTAATACGAAAAAAGCCTGTGTAGGAATTTGTTTCAATGAATGAAAAGGATGATGCATTTGGCGAAATTGGTATGCGCGTTCAAGATTATTGTGTTTGAACATACGTGGGAACAATTTCTCACAATTGGCAGCATATCGTGGAATTTGGTGACGTTTTTTTTCATTTTAAGAAGGGATCGAGGTTTTAAGACATAAGTACCAGGTGACAGGTTTTGTGAGATATGGAGCAACAAGGCCATTATCTACATAAATACGAAATAGCTTTTTTTTTAATGTTGTATCTTAAAAAATGAATACAAAGATTTTGAAGTGTTTTATTTATTTTCAATTTCTGAATATATAAAGGAAATATATAATATTAGGCATGTTGTGACATCTCACGCGTTCTTCCTCTAACATAACCTCTGTGTTCTTTGACGGCCACGATTAATGGCAAATCTTTTCCAACCCAAATCCAAGAAGTGAAACGAAGCATAGATGCAAATAAGATAACCTTTAAAAGGATAGAAGTTTTAGTGAGCGCGATGGCAATTTAGAGAAAGTTCAGTTCAGAGAAGATAGAAGTGTTGATAGACGGCTTACCTAGAATCAAGACACCACCTCGCCATTTAACCAAGGTACATACCATTGTACGACCATTTGGAGAAATAATTGAAGTAGATTGGACGTTGAGTATTCAACCAAGGTAGGAAGATTATATTCTGAACTCGAATATATTATTGAGATTGAGATTAGGCGGATATAATATAATTATATTGATAAGTGATCTAATTGCGCGATCTGTGTTAATTAAGACTACGTGTTTTGGTTTATTCTCACTTAATATAAGTTTGTTCGATATCTAAGTAATTTAAGTTAAATTCTTAATAAAAGTCATATTAAGACTTCTAAAATGTCTCATCATTTCGAGAATCCCACACCTCTAACTTACGCTGAAACCCCACGATATGGTCATCGAAGGACGACCATGTCGCAATGTGTACGCATGATTTTAATAATATTTTGGGGAAAAAAATAAAAAAGAAACTACTATTTAGTATCGATTCATACTTTTTACTCGTCTTTGTAGAGACTGTAAACTAAACTTCAGCAAGTCTAGTATTTTTTGTGTATCCATATAAGAAAAAAGGAAATATCAAACAAATTATTATAAAAAAATGATGTATTTATTTACAAAGCAAATGTACATAAAAGTCAATAAAAACGAATATCGCTAAAATCAAAGAGACTTGATCAACAAGTCCCCATCGGGCAATACAATGGATGGTTAGGATGGAATTACTGATTTCAAGAGGTGCAGTGGACGTGGATGGCAGTCAATCAATAGCTAAACCTTTGGATTTCTAAAGCTCTGTAAAATAAGAAATATCTTGCTGTTAATTTACTGAACTTATCAGAAATTAATTATACGATTAACAAGTAATATATAAAAAAAATTTTAAAGTCAATTCCTACTTAGGTCAACAAAGAAATTTTTATTTTAGTTACATTTTATTAAATAATTACAATTAATATAAATATGTATATACATATAACAGAATAACAATATTAAGTGGCAATTAATTTTTATTAACTATCATCAAAGTATCGCATTGTCATCCAAAACAATCATGTATATAAAATTTCAGTTCAACTGAATGCTTTAAGCCGTGAGAAAAAAATCCTTGAAAGTTTTGATCCGAGTCTTTAAAAACGAAGTCAACGTGGCTGTATTTGTAATTCTTTAAATTATTAGTTTCAGTCAATTAATTTTAATTAATTAATGGTATTGTCACACAAAACAATCGTGTATAGAAAATTTCAGCTCAATCGAGCGCTTTAAAATGTATTTTATAAATGATTGAAAATTTGAACAAGATATATATAGGGAGATTATGAACGAATTGAAAAATATGATACTTGTGTGCTTAAGTAATACTGTTATAAAGGTTTGAAAAATGCAAAGAGTAAAATGCAGTAAGAGTAAAAATAGTTTATGTTTCATATTCAGATTATATTATTAAGTTGATTGCGAAAGAGAGTAAAAAGTCAGTTTGATCAGGCATTATTTTACAATTTTAAGAAATTAGGAATTTTTGAAGTTTTTCAAACCCTTATAAGATAATCAATTTAAAAAATTTTTTAGTCATTTTAAGTGATTTATATTTCTTGGATTATTGTAAACAAAAGTTAGTGTGGATTTGAAAAATCTGTTCCCTTGTCAATTTTTACTAATTATTTTTCTAGCTAAACCTGAAAAAAACACGAAATGTTTTAAATTCTTAAATTTAGCACTTTAAGAAAATAAATAGAAATCTCAGCCCTAAACCCATACTAACTTTTGTAGAACATACGTTTGGGAGTATATACAAAAAATTTCAAGGCTCCATCTTGAACAGAAAAAAAAGCCTTAGGTCTTAAGTCTTAACTTATAATGCCCGTAAAGCTCTAATTTTTTAATATATTATTTTCCAATGTGCGTTCTACATTAAAACACTATTTTAATTAAATATGCTAAAAATATTTTTTTTAATTCAAAATATATGTTTGCATAATATTGCAAGCATTTATTACGATGACAGTTTATTCAGCTTAATCTTAACCTAATATTTTCACAAAAGTTTTGAAACACAAATCATTTATGTAAAAAGTAACAAAGATACTAACTTAAGCTAAAAATAGCCGAGTGTTTTCATAAAATTTAATTTTTTTCACTTTTAAATCGGGGCAGTTTAGAAAGTTTTAGCTCTTGTTGTAAAACTTTAAAGTACTAAAATAAAGTAATACAATATGTATAGAATAATGTAGTTTGGTACATCAAGCAAATATTCAATTTTATCAGCAATACTTGACTTCAGAATATTTGTGCTTGGAAGTCTAATTGCAGTATCAGCTGAGGACTGATTTTTAGATACATCATTTTAATATTCCATCTCTTCGAAAAATTGTTTCTCACATCAACCTGAGAACGTTTTGGCCGTGGAAAATTTCTGATCAAGAAAAAATTTAATGATAAAGCTTCTATCTTATATAAACTAATTTTTAAAGCAAAAATTGGCCTTGAAATCAATCTTATTTAATTAATTATGAGAACTCGAAAAACTGAAAACTTAATCAAGCATAAATGTTTTTAGTCATGAAAATTGGAGTGAATAAACATTTCACACTAAAACAGTTGACTGTACTAAAAAATATTTTTACTTAAGGTATCCGACTACGTTCGGAACCGTGATTTTAAAAAAGTGCATATTTAGTGTCACTTAGATTAGAACACATGTATAAAATTGGTTTAAGGACATTTTGACAAAAAAAATTTATTTAAATACAATATTTTGGCAAAAAATTAACTTAGAATAAACTTTTTTCAAAATGTTCTCCTTTTGTGAAAAATACTTCTATTATAATAATATTTTACCTGTATATAGCTCAGACCTCTGTACAGAGGCTCAACTACAATTTTTGAAAAATTCACATTATTTTCAGAGTTACAACTCATTGAAATAGTTATCGGCGTTTTTTTCTTAAAATTTCTCCCCTCTGTTTACGTAAAACATGGATAAACCCACTTCTAAGTTATATATTTCAAAAATTCTAGTTGAGCCTCTGTACAGAGATCTGAGCTATATACAGGCAAAATATTATTATAATAGAAGCCTTTTTCACAAAAGGAGAATATTTTGAAAATGGGTCATTCAATGTACATTTTTTGTCAAAATATTGTACTTCAAATTTTTTTATTGTAATACTATTCTTAAAATAATTTTATATACATTTTCTAATCTAAGTGACACTAAATATCATCATTATCCATTTATACGCTTTTGCAAAATCACAGTTCCGAACGTAGTCGGATACCTTAATTCAGTTTATAAATGGAAAAATGCTTTAGAATGAAACCGAAACCAAAAGCAAAGCTCAGAAAATTTCAAATAAAACTAATTTGTCAACAGATCTAAAATTTAGTGGCAAGCTACCCAATGATATGGGTCACAAGAAAAAGGAAAAAAAAATTCGGTAATATTGAAATTCTTAGGGTACTGTGTATAGACTTAAATTTAACACATTAAGCTAAAAAATAAAACATTTGATTTAAAAAAAAATTGTAAATTGAACATATGAAAATCTTACTGATTTCGGTACTTTTTAAAAGGAATTAGGAATGTAAAAGTTTAGGTTTTATGAATCTCTTTATGTTTCTGCAGTGTCACATACTTAATCAGTCGCAACGTTTTAGATGACACTCCTTTCAGTTTTAACTTTGATTGTCAGTAAAAGAATTTCAATGCAGTCACGAGTTACTTTCGATTTATTCTTCTTAAATAACAGTTTTATTTTCAACCATACATGAATAGTTATTTAATTAAAAAAAATTAGAATGAGTTTTCCAGTGCGTGAATTGTTTACTATTAAAATAGGGATTTCACCTGGACGATTCGATTATTTTCGATAACCCATTTTAGTGTAACGAACCGAGCTTTTAAACTAGTTTATTTCATACTTTTTGCTATCTCTTTATTGTTTAGTCATTATGCTTTGTCTTCTTAGTCTATAAAAAGGTTTGCTTAAGCACTCACTCATAGAAGTGTTTCTTAGAGTCTTTGAAGGAAAAGATAACAAAGATAAAGTCACTGAACTTTAGATCATTGCTTAAATAAGTTTCATCTATTGAACTTATATGTCATATTAAGCAACTCACTTTTATGTAGGAAAGCAGTAAATGCATACGGAATATAATTTATATTTTACTGATTTTTTTTTATTTGGTTGTATTCGCTGTACAAATTTTTACTGTTTGGAAATTAAATTCACAACATTGTTTTTTGAGCTATCTTAAGCAGCATTTTTTTTTAAAAGATAAATCTGTGATTCAAGATATTATTTTAATAATGAAGTTAATCTTTTTTTACTCCTTCGTTATTCATCTTTGATATCGAGAATTTTTTCAATTTCGTTTATAAAAAACAAACCTTGTTGTTTGTTAAAATGAAAAGCGATATATAAATATAACTATTTTTGTTTGGATACTATTTTAATTTCCACCTTCATTGGTCGGGTATTTGGGTGATTTTTTTTATTTGAATCATATCGAACAGAAATCCAATATAGAATAATGAGGTGTTGACGCAGTTTGGTACCATTACCTTTTTTCCTTCGCTAAATGTGTAATTAGGATTTTACTTAATTTTTTCTTGTTCAACAGTGATCAGAAAGCAACAATTTCCAGATAATACAGAGAGTGAAGGACTTTTAAGAAGTATTTTATAAAAAATCTCAGATTCTAATCTAGAAACATTTTTATGAGCTCTTATTGAGACATTTTTTGGTATATTTCCGTTTTGACGGCGCAATTCTCATCAAGTTAGAGTTATTCGCGACACCACTCAATATACGCGTAAAAATATTAATACATATTTGTTCTCATTGGTCTTTCATCCATTTTTTTGATGTATTATGTAAAAGACGTTATTGATAAGAAACGATCAGTACTTGTTTTGAAAATGTAATGGTAAAATGTTTCTACCAGGAATATTCCGTTAGGCGTCCTTTTTAATTATTTTGGTGACTGCGCCTGCGAAACGGACAAGTACCCATATTTTTCCATTTAATTTAATGTATAATAAAGATAAAATACGATTCTCTTTCTGAATATATACGATATTTAGATGTACATTCAAGCAGGTTAAGCGTATTATATTTTAAATATTTTCTTAACGATTCCTAATAAAGAAAGACTGATGGAGAAGATAATATATATGAAAAAATCAAACGAAGCATTTACTGATTCATTGAAATCTATCAATTTGATCAAATTTAAATGGATTTTTAAATAATTTGAATAAATTTGTTCTGTTTTTTTTTTTTGTATTAAAACTGATTACCATTATTTTATGTGTTCAATATATTAAATAACTAGGTATCGCAAAAATACATTTTATTTAAAAATTTAATTTTAAAAAAATCTATAATTTTCATAATTTTTTATAAACTTTTTATTTGTTATTTCTTACTTCACTCTTTTAATGTATATCAGAATATGTTAATAGTTTTTATTGATATCATAATAGACTAACTTGTTATGATTACTATAATACAATAATTGATTATAAATATTACATAAACTAAGAATGACGTAAACATATACATTCGCATAGCATGACTACAAAGACAAATAAACATTTTTGCGGATTTTTTTTTACTTTAATTACAAATATAAAGAATAAAAATTTATTACATATACCAAATAGCCTTTACAATATATCGTTTACAACCAAAATAGATCATTTTTACTCCATTTAGGAACACTTCTAGTAATTAAGCTTGATCTTAAAAAGGTGTTTCAAAACCAAAGCAATACCCAAAAGTAAATTTATGTTTAAACCACGAGCTATGAGTTTATATTAAAAACACAGATTCAAAATGGTGTTATCAGTTAATTCAGAACTATGTTTAGATTAATTCACGGTTGAACAAGGAAAATTAAGTATATATATACATTTATATCTTTGAGATATTGTATTTTGAAAAGAGAAAACTGTTTTTAAAACTGTTTTAAGCTGTGTAACAATGAATCAATTTTCTGCTGTCTTCGTTATTTTTAAAAAAAACTAAATATTTAAATAAAAAAAAATCAGATTGTTTACATTTATCTTGCTTCAATGATTGTTTTATTGGAAATATATATAATCTTATGTAAGATGCGTATTTATCTTTAAAAGTTGTCTTGATGCATTATTGCTTTTGTGAATGTAGTTGGTATCTCAATACTTTGTGATTATACAAACATAAATATTTAGCTATGATTCGAACTTTCAAAACAAAATATTTCTTAACTAATTCCAACAAGATAAAATATAGAAAAACTAAGCAAAGCTCGTAATATATTATTCTGCGGTTGAGCGACTTTAAAAGTATTGAAAGTTCACGCAATTTAAAAGTAGGTTCTTTCATAGTCAATCGAAATTTTTTCTGGAATTTTCTAGAAATGCACTAAATTCTCTTTTTACAGGAAACAACACACACATATAAATTCACAATAGCTTAAATTCACAGAATTATAGACTATAACAATATTGATCGGAAATCCAATATTGTTTAAAGGCAATGATTTACACAGTCGTTATCAAGCTCTATCTCGTCAATTGTGACTCCTTACATCGGTTTTATATAGGTACAAAATGCATTTTAAAGGTTTCTGGATTTATCTTAGCAAATAACCGTTCTATACTTTTCTAGATTCATCTCGGAGTATCAATTTTTGTCACCAGATTTGACGATTTGATGACATTTGCCGAACAAGTCGGTCAAGTCTGTCGCTAAGGTCATTTCTTGTAACCCTTTTTGAAGATTATTCTCTCGCTATCTACAAACGATTTTTCCGACCACAACACTCTTTTTGACTCATAAGCGGATAAATTTCAAACTTTCCTTAACAATATGAATGCTATATGGCAAAGCCTGTTATATACAAGTATATTGGGAAATCTTGCTTGCATATAATACGTTTTTCGTTTAAAATAAGTATATCTTAAAACTTGGTGTAACTTTAAGGAGAAATTTATATAAAATTAACAGTTTATAATATATGAATATTGATACATTATTTTTCTTTTTAAGGTAAAATAATTTGGAGCAAAAGATTTTCTAAAATCCATTTAAATAATTAGAGGCCGTCATTTTGCTCGCGTGAAAGATTCAAGTCAAAGAAACTAAAACATTTTCTTTACATTTCATAATTCTTTTTAAACTCTTATGCCCTGTGGATTTTATAATATATCATGAAAAATAAATACTTATTAATTTCTCATTTATTTTTCTACTACTGTAATATAACTTTTTCGTTTCTTAGATAACGTATTCATTTAATTACGTTCCACAGCATTCATATGCTGCAAGAATCGTTGATAATGTATATTCCATAGATTTCAATAACATATGCAAAAACTCTACTAAATGTGCATAAAAGTTTAGAATTTTAGAGGTTATATGCCACATATATGGTTGTATGAAAACTTTGTTTAAATGGGAATGTTCAAGTAGTAAATGTAGTGCAAGAGACTCATTAATAAATAAATTTTCCAATTCTGTGTCATTTCACTTATATATATATATAGCACTTGAAGAAAAAATTTCGGTGAATGAATAATAACATTGAATATCATTAATTTTCAAACTTTTGTTGGCATATTCGTCTCTTTTGACTAAAAGATTAAACATATCTCTAATAATTAGAGTACGTAAGTTAGATAGATTTTATCAGAAATTGTATACACGTATACCTGATTTGGGAGTATTACTACTTTTTCTCAGCTTAGCTTTTTTTGTACCATTAAAGGCCTCCATACACTTTCAGAGAAAAAATTCTTTTTGGAGGCACTTTGAGAATCGCTAATGTATATCATAAGATATATATGCCATCCAGTCATCTGGTTTTCATGTGGTTAGCGATTAACAAACTGCTTATATGTAAACATAATTTTAGAAAACCTTTTTGGAATAGTACTATCCATTTATCTTTATGGGAGTATTATTTAATTATTTACAGTGCAGTAGATTTTAATTAATACAAATAAAAATAAAGATAAAAATAGTAAAAAAAGAACTATGAGGAAAACTGAGAAAAAAAACAATGGAAAACTGTTTAAAACATAAATCTTGTATTAATTTTCCTAATAAACCATTGCAAAAACTTTATTTTTATTGGTTTGACATTAGTTTTTCTTCAGATAAATACTAATTTCTATTAATATCTTAATTTTAATTTAGATTGCGACATCAGCGAACTTGTTAAGTATTTTTCTAATTAAAAAAAAAAAAAATTTAATTTTGATTTCTACATATTTTTTTTTTAAAAAAATATTTTTCTTATTTTTTTTATATAGTTTTCATATTTTCCAAGTATAATATACTGTTGCTTTTTATAATATTTTTAAAAATTAATTTCAGTATTTTTAAATTTTTTGCATGTTTCTAAATAAGAAAATTTTTGTTTTATAAATAAATATTTATATAATAAGTAAGTTTTTTTTTTCGCCTAGTAAATACAAGGAAGTCAAGGGCGAAGTACTAAACAATAAGACAAAGAGGAAAAATTCAAAAATTAATGTTATGAAAAAATAAAAAGGAACGCATGCTTACTTTGCTATTAGCTTTGGTTGTTGTATTTGTCTTCTGCTTCCCACAGCATCTGTAAGGCACGCACGGCCTTCTCTTCTGTCTCCTCATCGTAATTGAAGCCCAGGTCCCTCTTCCTACGGCCGGCACCTGCAGGGGCTCCGGTGCCTGCCAAGGTAGAACTTAAACTGTCTCGCATTCTATAAAAACAAAGTGAAAAAGTTGTAATCAATTTTAATTAATAACCATAAGAATCAATTTATTTTTTAAAGAAATATTACGTAAATTAGAGAGAGAATGTTTTCAGATACTATAAATCAATACTGAGTGGCTTTGAATTTTTTTTCTCTAATGGGGCTGTGTATTGGTATTTTTTACCTTTGCAGGCCTAGTTCATTCCCCAGGAGCTGGTATCACTTTTTATTTAGGCACCATATAAGGCGATGCCAATTGCCCTCAAGTAACTTTGACGCCCCGTTTCCTTCCAGAGGGCTGCACTTTAGCTCTGAAAATGTTAAACTGAACTTAGGAATTTAATTTTGCCGAAGGCACCTAAGCCAAACGAGCACTCCAAGGGATTTTTTACATGTCGCATAATCATACCACATGGCCGCTGTCGATTTTCTGCATCGTGAAAATCCACCAACTTGGGCCGGGATCGAACCCGCAACCTTGGGTGCAGAAGACCAATGACAAACCAACTACGACACCCAGTTGGCCGATTTTGAAATTGTGGATCTATTTGCAATAGAGAAATCACTTTTTTAACCTGTTCGAGGCTCGGTATATTTCTGAATTCCGGATAAAAAAATGTCATTTTTTTATGCTTATTTTCAAGCATACATATCTTTTTATACCCAATAGCCCAAATAGTATACAAAATTTCCTAAAAATTTATTTAAAAAATCTATTTAAATAAATTAGTAATTTACCTGTACAAAATTGGCTTTCTGTGTATGTCAGAAATCCTTAAACTTTGGAGTCAATTTACCGTAACTGTTAATATAAAGCTTAGAATACCTAGCTTTTATCTTGAATTATAAATTTTATTTACATCTCTTGCATTTACATAAATGATTATAAAATCATTAATCAAAATTTGATCGTGTATGATCAATTCGGAAACACGGTACTGATTATTACCCAACATCGCAATTTGGACAATGGAGTCTTGATTCTCTTTTTGCCTTCTTCCTTTTACTGTCTCTTTCTGAGTATTAAATAAGGCGCTGTCGTGTTGAATTAATTTTCTTCTATGCTGGGGGAATGTAGTGAACAAAGTGTCCTTCAGACAAGAGTGAAGAAGGGTACTCGACAGAAGGACGTCCTTCTTTTGCAGAAAACTCATCGAGTGGTACGTTTCAATTATTCGAAACCATAAAAAGAACACGTGAAATAAGTCGGAAAAAAACCGATTGTCCGTGTACATTTTTATAGTGCCCGATCTACATTCGGGATGAGCCAGAATGGCACATTTCACCTGCAGAAGCTCATCTTTAGAAAAAGCCGGGAAGGGGTTAATTAAAACGTTTTTGATTAATATAATTTTTTCTTCCACTATCATGGACCAAATTGCTATGCGATTTTCTGAGTGGGGGGAGGGAGAGGGTATTAAAAATGTGATCCTAATAATACACACTTTTTTGCTAATTGTTTTCAGTCGTGATAAGCAAAATGTCTAATTACTCTAGAACAGGAGTATCAACCTCAAAAGCTAACTCCGGCCAAGCAAACAAGATTTAACTTAATGCGGGCCGCAAAAGTATCAATATTCATACAAACGTAGGTTTATTTCGAATACATATATAAAAGAAGAAGAAAAAATAACGTTTATATCCTGACACTTGAAATCTCTTTTCTTCTGCTATCTTTCCAATTTTGGGAGAAATTAAAAAAAATTATTATATATTACGTGGAGATATATTGGCTGGGCCACACAAATGTTCGTTGAGGGCTGCATATGGCCTGCAGGTCGCGAGTTTGACACCCATGCTCTAAAATATACTCTACAGATTCTCCCTAAAACAACGTAGCCGCGGTAGACGAGTGGTATATGTATCGGACCGTGGCTCTTATCACGAGTTCGAGTCCAGTACCACTAAAGAAACGCCGTGTAGGGCAGCGATGCACGTTAAATCTGTCGAGAGCTGAAACGTCCTCCCGTTAGTGTGGTGTGGTAGTTAGGAGAGGGGGTGCCAGCTCAGGTGTCGTCCACGTCACTTGACCATGGTTCAAAATTACGTGGTCCGTCGCCAAAAGCCCTCGCGCAGCTGAACAGTGCGACGTTAATATTCAATCAAGCAATCAATCTCCCTAAAACAATGCACTCCAGCCTTTTTATCGCCGAGAACCTGTCAACGTGTGATAATTTTACTGTCGCCTACCGAGGGGGAGGGTTAATAATTGTTTATCTTTTAGATTGTTTTGTGTGTGTGTGTGATTTAATTGTAATTAAATCTCTCGTATTTAAACATGCCTTCAGAATAAAATACAGTTACTCCAGAAAGGGACTATAAAGTGATTTAACATGGAATATAAAGTGATTTAACTTGGAATATGAAGCGATTTCCACAGAAAATCGTATGAATTCGAGAGAAATACATCACAGTGAATAAAATGGACGCAATTTAATGTTCCTTGGGTGGTCCGGTACTGTTTGTTTGACGGACCTGTGTCGGTTCACGTCCCGGGGGTTAGGGATCACTGTTCTAGAAGATTATTATAAATTCCACAAATAAACTCAAAATGTAACTTTTTCTTTGAACTTAATATTTTTTGGGTTTGTAGCTCGTAATTAAAAACCTGAAAAAAGGTGGAATTACACAAAAGTGAAATTCTGACATTATTGTTGTATCATGGGTTCGATCAGCCCTGTTAATGTATACATTTTAAGGCTCAGATAACTTTAAAATGTTTAATTAAACATCAGATATTATATTTTCAATTTTTATTTTGTACAAATCAGTAAAATTTTTTATAGTAGTCTTTCTCGACATATTTATAATCGTTTTTTCGAATAAATTTTGCTATTAAATTTTTCCAAGTCTGTATTTTTGGAAAATGAAAAGCTTTAGAAGATCCATGTAGCAACCTTCATAGCTGTAAACTTTTTAACATTTATATTTATTCAGACGCCATTTATTTCAGAAGCATTGTGTATTGAGCTAAAACCGTTGAAGCGTTCAACAAAAGTCGCCTAAATTACCCATTGTAGAAGCTTAAATCATGTTTCAAATTTAATGGTCGTTATATAAAGACCAACAAAAACTAAAGATAATTGAAACAATGTAACTAAATTCAAAAAAACTGAGTCATACAAACTTTAAATATTTATGTAGTGTGTATTACGTCTGTGTGAGCATAATAATTATTTACGCAACAAAAAAAAAATTTTAAGATATATTTTTTAACAAAATTTGAGTGTGTGTGTAAGTTAAATAGTTTAAATTTTTTTATAAAAATTTGGAATTAAATAAATAATTTGTTTTACCTTAGCCACAATACTTGACAGGCATTGGTTTTCCATTGATAAGATCAAATTGTCGGACATATGAACCGATATAGAAAATCATATGCGGGGATAACCCTGTTACATTTTGTATAGTTTTAAGAGGAATAAGCTTTAAAACTAAAATTTCTCTGCCAATGTTTAATGTTATGAATATTTTTCCATTGATAAGATCGAATTGTCGGATACATAAACCTATATATAAAATCATATACGGTGAAAACCATTTTACATATTTTCCTGAGGAATAAGATTTAGAACTGAAACTCTTCTTCCAATGTTTAATCTTATGAATGGTTTTCCATTGATAAGATTAAATTATCATGATTCTATTTAAAAATCATATACGGTGAAAATCCTATTACATATTACATAGAATTCAGATGAATAATGTTTTAGTACTAAAATTTCCCTGCTAATGTAATTTCAACTGATTCGTATCAGATTTAAGTCAGACGAGCAAGATTGGGACTCTACCGAATAATCGGATAAAAAAAGTCTTTTCAAGCATAGTTCGATATGGTCATCAACATTTCCATTTACTACAATAAATTTTACACCAAAAGCTGCTTAAAGTTTAAAAAATTAGTTAATTTCTCTATGTATTTAAATATGATTATATACACTCCACCTCCATTGAACAAATGCGAATCTAGTGGAGTTTTTCAAACAGATTCAAATACCCAATATGATGTGTGTAAGTGGGATTTTTAGCAATGTTGTATTCAAAGCGATTGGTTCCTTGCTTCCTCCATTTCAGAGAATACGATGGTAATCACTTTTTTATATGGATATAGGCTCATCTGAAAAAGAGAAGTTTGCCATTCAAATCCTTGTTAAAATCTCTCAACATACTCTGTCGTCCAATTTGATCGAGCACTTTGTTGTGTTTGTTTAATGAGTAATACATCTCCTTGCATATAAGCCTTCTTTGTGAAGGCATCTTCGGATTGTGGTAGTAGAAGTTATTCTTTTTTGAGCAGTTACGAAATCAGCTAAAATAAGGCACAATTCTTTTTACTTTTCTCCACGAAAAAAGAACAACTAAAAAATTGTAATTGAAATTTGTCGTAATGCATCGGAGATTTGAAACAGGTCTTCTTGAAAACTTCAAATTCGAACAGATTCCTAAGTCATAACACCACTCCGCAGAAATCATTAAACAGTCTAGTACTTTTACCTTGTGATAAATTTATATTTATTCTTCCGATAGACCTCCATCTTAATGAATCTGTTGAACGTGTTTTGCTTGACATATTAACAAACTTTTTAGATTGATAAAGTAATTTTTGAAACTCTTTAAAATGTCGAAAGTTACTTTTTGATAAAGTTAATTTTTCTAATGGAAGATATAGATCTTTTACATCTTATTTCAATTCTAATATGACATTATATTTAAAAAAAACTCATAATACGAAATTTATCCAGGATATATTCAAAGAATGACCTGAAATATATTTGTTTGGAGGCGTGTGTATGTTAGCCGATAAATCTTGTTTCAAATCTAACAGAATATCATATGATATAGTAATGATGAAGCAAAAAGTATGGTGATATATAAATAAAGTCTTAGGGTGAGCATAAAAAAATACTGGGAAAATTGTGTGATAATTAATGTGAATAACTTCAGAATCCAGTAACTTAGACTTAAATGGGGTTTGTGAGTTTCAATAGATTTTAAATATTTAGCATAAAGAATACATCTCAGTGATCTTTTGTCCAACTTTTTTCAAAAAGATAATTTTCCCTCCATAAAAATAATCTATATGCCACTATCAGATTCTAGTTTAGGTGATTCGTTAAATTAACAGCCGTTTACTAGCAGCATTATGTCTTATAATGTTAATTAAAATATTGTTCAAACAGCAGGTTCGAGGTAGCACATGACCCCACAAATAATATAAGTTTCATAACAATGACATTCCTAAATTTAAACCCAGAAAATAGGGAGGTAATACATTTCTCCTTAAGAAGGAAATTGATTGCAAGGGAATTGACGATTACAATGAAGAACATTGAAATCAGTCTTATTTCATGAAGTACTTAAATGAGGCAAACAAGAAAAATGGCGCATACCTGTTGAAAAACATAGGGATACGTCCCATGAAGTTGGCAACTCCAATCATAAAGAGAATAGGCTGTATCAGGGCCCCTAATGTTGACAGACCTCCTATGAACTGTTTGTTCTCTGCCACTTGCCTCTTCGTCCTTGCATTCATATCAGATGGCTTACAGCAAGCTTCGAAAATAAAAGCAGAGAAGAGGATAGCGGTGAAGACGGAAATTTGCCAAACCTTCATGATGAATCTAAATGGAATAGAATTTGTAAAGATTAGAGTAATAGAATTTGTATGTAAACGCAGATAATGTTACGTATTAAGCTTATACTTATATTATTTCGCCTTTGGCAATATTTGACTATATCTTTATATTTTATTTTATTACAACCTCTGCAACGACAACAACAACAACTTATATTATTTTTATTATAATTGTTATTAAGTATAATCCAAGGTAGGAATTTTCCTGTGAAACGAGGCAGAACACTTTTGAAACCTTGCGGGGTACAAATATCAATAAATAGAAGAAAAAAGTTCAAAATTACTTTTATAGAGATTACCCTCGATTTGAAAATGCCAAACTGATAATTAACCAAGACCATTTAAATTCGTTAAATAAACCTTCCGATCTACGTTAATTGCTATAAGCTGGATTACAGAAACCTTCCTTAACGTATGTGAACTAGAAATTTTAAAATGAAGAAATTTTTTATGATTTAAAAGGATGCAAAGCGAGAAAAACTGCCAGTTGTAAATCTTATATTTATCTTTGCTTTCTCTATAAAATGTTACAACAGCTTGAGTAAAAATTTAGAGTTTTACCACAAATTTTAACTTTTTTTTCCTTTATTAACTACCACCGGCGTATATATACGTCCTGCACCTCCAGGACGCTAAATTACTCGGCCGTATACAGACGTCTTTCCAAAATACGATCCTTTTCTTTGCTCTGCTATTAATAAACCTATTCCCGAAAACTTTGAAATTCAATAAAATGACTTGAGAGAATTTTTAAAGAATTTATTTATTTCAAATAAAAATGTGTTCTTTTATGCCCCTTTTTTTGCACCGCATATGTGTGTTTATGTGAAAAACTGCGGCACTGGGGAGTAAATCACATAATTTTTAACTGGAATTAGGGTGCTAAAAAGCCATCTCATAAAGATAGAACAATGGAAATTGGCGATATTTTACACATTCATACACTTTAAAAATAAAACGAATAAGAGCTTAAAATTTCTCTTCAACTGATCAATACAGTGGTACAAAGTATTTATGTGATGAAAGCTGATGAAATATTTGAATTTTGGAAGAAAATTAGTTTTCTCCCAAAAATAAAACTCAGATATCAGACATAATGTTCCCATTAGATTTTGAATTCCCACACAACCTTTCATTTTTAATGTTTGTCTGAGCAAAAAATAACGTGTAAGCAACATTTTTTTTTTTGTTCCAATTCTGAAAAAACAAAATAATTCGAAGTTTTAAATTCATCTTATTGCGTTTTTATCTCATTCTAATGAATAATTCATGACATAGAAATCTTCTTCAGTTTTTTGGAAATTGGGATGGCATGTACCGTTAAGCTTAATTGACCATGCGTCCGCCTCAGATATTGCTGTACAAATCTTTAAAACCTCCTATGTCGTGTTTAAAAGCAATAATGATGTTATGGACTGATTACTTGTTCCTATTATAAATGTTATTCACTAGTAATCGGTAAGTCGCAAACCTCATAAATTGGATTATTTGTCGAAAGGTTTGTTAATATTAGGTACAAGATGGTTTTTAAATTATTCAGCGTTAATAAACACGTGAACAATGAAAAGCAAAATCAGGATTTAGTTTCAGACATTAAATTACTAATCTTTATCTGAAACGTATGAAACATCAGTATTTTAACTATTGTTTAAAGCTGGGGTGTGTGCAAATAGCTGCTTGTAAAGAGTTTTTTTGAGACTAACAAGACAGAAATGTAACTAGAGAAAAAATGTTTTCTAAATTTGGGTCGACATATATTTGTGAACAAAGAATTTTCGCATCAAGATCAACAATTAATGCAAGTTGGCTGATATAAACTTGCAGGCTGTGAAGAGAACTTTAACAAGCAATTTCACTTCTGATTTAAAAAATATGTAGAAAAGTTTGATCGGGTACATTTGTGCCAGAGGTTCACAAACTTCTTGTCTCATGGACCCCTTGGCATGTTTTTAGGTTTTGAGTAGACCCTCTGCTAACCTAATATTGAATTTTTGCAAATTTATTAACTTAAATGTCTTTTTAACATATGTGTGGTGTAGAGCTACTACTTTAAAAGATTTAAATTTCTAACTGTAGTGAAGTATAGTGTATTTAAAACTTAAGAAACACATGTTAATTAAATTAAAAATTAATCTTCTGCTTCTATAGCAAATTTCCAACATTTAACATCTATCTTGTCTTAGATTTAACCATAAATCTCCTGGGTTGTAATAATGTCCAGTCTTTTTATTTCTTTCTTTTAATTTTGGAGGTTGGCAACTACGCTGAAATTCCTTCTCACTAGGAAAAAAAAATTAAAAACTTTTTCACAATACTGCATAATTAAGGATAAATAACAGGTATGACTTTTTAAAAAACCAAAATTGCTGACAACCGTCTCTAAACTTTACTTAAAGATCTTCGTTACTGCCTATTCCGGTCAGTTCTTCCAGTAATATGGCATTTTTTTTTCAAAGTGACCAAATTAATTCATTTTTTCTATAAGGTAATTACTCCAGTCAAAGAATTCTCAAACGTAGTTTCAAAATATGAATATAAGGCCATTTAAATGTTGAACGCAGGTTGTAATGTAGTTTTTCTGGACCTCTTTAAATTTAGTAAATATAAATCTGTTAAATAAGTAAAATGGGGTTTCCATTTGATTAAATTTTCTTTTAAAATTAAAGTCACGATCTAGTTTAATGAGAGCCACTACCGTAGACCCCTAATTTATCCCTCATGAGCCTCCGAATTATTATTTTCGCTGACGTGAACCCCTTGCATGTCGCCATAGGCACCTTGGCTCCTTTAATTCATGTTTTATTTCAGTTAGAAAACGTTTTCATATTACGTGTTTGAAAATGTTACATAGTCCTATAAATGTTTTAAGCATTAAAAATGCAGTTTGGTTTAGAGTGATATGAGATTATGTAATAAACTTCTAGTAGGAAATTTACTCAGCGCTATCTTCTCATAAATAATCGATGAAATAATGAAATAATTTAAATATAGTGTATTTTGCTGTAAAGGAGGGAAAAAAAAGTAAGAAAATGTCAAACATGTTACTTCAAAACCACATCACATTATTAGAATGCTTTAGATATTCCGAGATTTGTATTTAAAAAAAAACATTTTACTCTTTAAATAAAAAGGTTATATTTTATTTGATAAACATTTTATTTAAACATAATATCATTTCCTTTATAAGTAATGACCATGTTCAGTAATTATAATTTCTATCCAAATACGATCGTAAGTTTTAATTTTATGAGTTATAGAAAGATATTATATTTTATTGTATAATTTTTATACCCCTGAAGTCAGTTCTGTGGTTTAAACATCTCTTAAATAGAATGATTAAATATCTTCCATTTCCAATATCATAAAATGAACCATGATTATATCAGATTAACTTTTCATCTTTAGCATTTCACTTTCAGATCCTACAATTGGCTATTGGTGATGATTCACTGATTTTATTGCTAATTTAAGACTCAAACCCGGTTTATCAGTTTGATTAGTTCATTGCCTCGAAGTAAAAAAAAATTATTATTTAATTATACGATGGCAACATTCTTCACGAAGAATCATATATATTTAAATGTTAACCCATTTCGATTTCTCAGAAATGGGAAGAAAAACTCACGTTTCTATTTATCAACGACACAAATGCTACTATAAGGAAAAAACAAATTCCTTACAAGCGACGAATTATTGCTTTCCTCTTGCATTCCTCTCAAAAAAACATATATTTGACATATTAACCTTCGTGTCAAATTCTGTAAGTAAGGTTACAAGCACAGACCGGAGACAAGACAAAACCCATCTGCTGTTAAAGCCTTGACCATGGTCTTATCCATTGGCCATTGACTCCACCGACGCCGGCCAAGTAGGGCACAGGGAGTGTTTCAGAATCGCATTAGCCCGCGGCTAATCGAAAGCTTGGGAGCAACATCCCCATTCAAAGGAAAGTAAAAACTAGGTTGGACTCCCCATTGTTTTGCTTTTCTTTTTACCAATTTTTCTCTCTGTCGGACGTAGCGGTTTCTCCGATTACGTGACAAGGAAAAATATGGAATTCCACAGAGGGTGGAAAATAGAATCGCTTGCCCTCTGGTTGTCGGAGTTAAAACTTCGATAAAAATCGTTTGGCATTTTATCAACTCCCGTTAATTGGGCGCCAGGGATATTACACCCTCCAGGGATAGATCAGAGTGATACAGAGAGGACACTTAAGGTGATGGGAATTTTTTTTTTTTTCCTTACTGGTGCTCTAATTCTGGGTGACTTTGAAAGAAATTGATTAATGTAATATATTCGTGGGTTCTTAATTGATAAATATTTTAATTTTCCTACTTTTAAAAAAATTATAGCATTTACGGTTTAATACATTTCTGTTCTGAAAATGAGGAAATAAGATTGAGATAATTCTGTTTTTAATAGTCAATGTCTTTGACCTGACTTTTTTGGTTAACTTTCCAAATTATTAGTATGCATATGTGTGCACATTGCTCCCTTGATTAAAAATAGATTTTTGTAATGAACATAACCACTAGTTATTTTTTATAAAGGAATGTTGTCGTCTTTTTAATTATGTATTTAAGTAAAACCTAAAGCTAAAATTAAAACAATTTTCAAAAAATATTTTTAGAATAAAATTATAAGTAAATAAAGTTTAACAAGTGTATTGCTTTTTACAATATTCGTTCTTAAATTTATAAGTTAACCAGAATTTTACTTAAAACTAATCTTCGACTGTGATTTTCAATTGTTAATAATTCTTTTAAAACATGTTACTTGCTAAATTAAATATTTTAGTTCAAAATTTAAACATCAGTTAAACAATTTTAAAGATAAATCCTTCATAGCAAAAAATAAATGGCATTTCTCTAATAAAGAAAATAAGGGAAACAAAATATTTAAGTTTTTTTAAAACTTATTCATTTGTATCAATAAATGCCTTTTAAAATAGAACATTGGCGTGTAAAAGGTTTGTAGATTTTTTCTAGAGATCGCTTAATATATTACTTGTGTTAAATATTAGAAAAAAATGTATTTTTCTAATTTTCAGAGTTGGCTGGTTATATAATGGTTTTGGTAACAGTAACAGGCTCACAATTTTTCATTTGAAAATATCATACTGAAAACATTTCCATAAAAAAATAGTAAATGATCTTGTAATCGTTTGTCTGCTCATACTTTATAAAATAATATGAAATAAGAGGACATACTATAAAATTGTTTCCAAAATCTTTCAAATCACTTAAAAATGCCAAATAAGTTTAAGATAAAGAAGATATTTTTACAATTAAAAAAATATAAAGTTGGAGGAAATTGCATTAATGAATGATTTTTAGTGGTTAGAAATGTCTTCAAATCTTTTTTCATACTATCTTAATGTTAAAAATAAAACTGATTGACGAAAAGAATGATAGTTTTACAAAAAAAAAAATTATTACAGAGCAAATGATATTTGTAAATGAATATCTCATATGACTATTAAAATGTAGGTTTACATACATCAGAGAACCCGATAAAATGTTACAAAGTAAGTAATCTTATTCTACTAATATCTAACATTCTACTAATCTTGATGTTCTTCTAGCATCTGGTATCTAGGTTTCGAAATCTTACCATACTTCTCACTAATTCAAAATGACCCACACAGACTAAATATCCTGTTACAATGCTATACTTAGGGACAATATCTTATTTAGAAGTAGCATGTAATGTTTTATTAAGTATGTAAGAGCTGAGATCGTTTGAATTACAAATGGAACAATTTTCAAACATAAAAAAAGCCAAGTTATAAGTCATACAATTTTCGCACGACTCTCTACAGAAATAATTCTTCAAAGTAAACAAAAACACTCTACATAATTCTGTAGCAAAATATTTATATTCTAAATCCCCATTTTTTTTTTCAAATATCCTTGAAAATTTGAGATAAAACACATAAAAGTACTCTTTTATACAAGGAAATAACACTAAACAATTATATTGGGCTAATAGTTTTATTGGGTTATATAACACATTCTGGAACTATAAAAAATAAATTATTTGACGTCGAAGATGAAGAAGGAAATTGCTACAACAATAAGCGTTTTAAATTTAAATATTCCATTGTCTTGCATCAGAAAACAAATTAGAGAAATATATGGAGAAAAAAAACTAGCAACAATATTTGAAAATCTCCAAAATTCTCGATATCCGTATGAGGTTATCCCAATCATTAATACTAAGAGATGTTTGAATACTTATTCTGAATGAACGTTTAGTTTTTTTTTCCACAAGAAAATAGACAACTTCTGTTCGGTATACCACCTGGCGAGTCAGATTCCTCCTCACACACAAAATAGCATCATTTATCAAAAGAAATGCTTTTTTTCCTGCTACTTAACTTACATACTTAAATATAATTGAAATGGATAAAAGCCATTTTGCTTAAACGAGAAACTGAGCATTCGAATAATAGAAACAATTATGATAAAGAAATTTATTTGTGGGAAGGGAAAGGCGAACATAATTGAGTCATTGAACTTTTACTTACTGAATTAATTAGTTTCACATGAATGGCAATGTCAAGTTCTTCAGCTGCACTATTTAATGGTTCTGATTGGAATTAATCCTCACTCGTATACATCTAGTTTGATAAAAATATTTCCATCAAATTATGTTAAAAAGAATAGCTCAGAATCGCTAAAAAGTGCTTTTGAAATTGAACGATGAATCAACTGTGCCACCATTACAGATTGGAACTTGTAAAGCACTTTTAACAGCTGGAACCAAAATTGTTTTCCGTTCCAAATTTAAGTCCTGATAATAAATTCTCTGTTTAAGTAGATATTATTATAAGTCACAATTATATTATTTTCAGCTGAATTATTGTGTTGATGAAAGAGTTTTCCCGACTAGATTATTGAAAAATCAATGTAGCTAATTAATCACGGATATTATTAGATTGAGTTGAGTTGAGTTTGGTGTTTTATGGCGCAAGAGCCAGTCTTGGCTAAACTGCGCCAAACATTCATAGGTCTGTGGTCTGGACGGGAAAAGAAGAAAAGAAATTGGTTGACAAGATGGAGGGTCGAAAATAGAGAAGGATCACTGGGGTACCATGGTTGATTGATTGATTGAATATTAACGTCGCACTGTTTAGCTACATGAGGGCTTTTGGTGACGGACCACGTAATTTTGAACCATGGTCAAGTGACGTGGACGACACCTGAGCTGGCACCCCCCTCTCCTAACTACCACACCACACCAACGGGAGGATGATTCAGCTCTCGACAGATTTAACGTGCATCGCTGCCCTACACGGCGGGTCTTTAGTGGTACTGGGCTCG
>BMAV01016968.1:146024-161746 GCA_019973955.1 Trichonephila inaurata madagascariensis | reverse complement strand
ATAGTAAACCCCTTGGGAAAAGGAAAAGATCACTAGGGTACCTCGGGATTGTGACACCCGTACCCACCTAAAGAAGGTGAGCCCCCTGAGGGGCGGATATTATTAGAAAGTTACGGTATCTTGGTTGCGAAATCCATAAAGGTATCATAGCTAGTTAAGTTTGGAGTGAACTTAGACTCAAATTTTGATTCTTCTTAAAATTTTCTCATGACTCGATTCTCTTACGCTCTTATTTAGTAGGACTGGGTTAAGTAGGAAAATTAATGAGTGAGGTTAAAGCTTAAATGCAGAATGAGAGCTTGTGTTGCAGAGGGTTTGTCTCTTCCGCAGTCACTGGAACATCAGAAAATTCAATACAACTTTCGGGGTCTTCGAGACTGAGATACCTTATCATTTTTCCTAAACACTCTGAAAGAGACGAGAACTGCTTGAATTGTTCATGCCATTTACTTTCCTTGGAGACTCCCGACTAGGTGTACCTTTGTTATCTGACTTCGCTCAAAAGTTACAATAGTATACTGTTAATAATTCACTGCGTTGTATTGGCGAGTCATCAATTAAAAAGCAAAGCATTGACTTTTGTTATTTTTTCTTTGTGTCCCCACAAGAAATATCCAAACAATTTATAAAATAACCCACTATGAATTATCCCAATGGTTAAAAAAATTCTAGTAAGATTAGAGTGGTATATAGTCGGCCTAATTATCAGACTGCTTAACTCCACCGGTCTATCTGATTTGATATAGGAGTGCAACGCGCCAAGCAGCGGTGAAGCAAACATTCTGTTTTGTTTTGTCTACGCCATGTCTCAGTGTGCGCTCCACTTTTAATTTATTCCTTCGATCAGTATAATCACTATTTTTTTTATTTCATAATAAAACTAGATTTTGGAGGGTAGAGGTGGTAGGCAAGATTTTAACATAAAATAAATACAACAGAAAGTGATATTAATGTATTACACTTCCAGATATAAATTATTTACACTATTTTAAGCGTTCGTTACACAAAATTTGTAACAATGTGTTACTTTTGCTAAGCAGAGATCAGTTTAGGAGGGTGTTTTCAAAAATCAACTCACAAGAGATTACGGGGATTCACAAGAGAAAAAAAATCCTTTTTATCAGCTATTAGATCAACAGACTTAAAATTTAACAATTTTTATTTGTTCAGCTGAGATATGCAAAAAGCTTCTTTTTTTTTTAAATTTGCAATTCACGATTGCAATATTATCGCCTATCATGGTGAACATAAACAACAACTTGGCACCTAGCCCTATTGTATCAAATTAGCATCCTAGATGGAGCTACGCAGTTTGATAATTAGACCGACGATATATGAACAGTTCATATAACACAATAAATCATCAGTTATTTCGAGGCCCCCTACAAATCTTATTATTTATATAAATGAGCAGTGAATAAAAAAAAATGGAGCATCGATATACATAGAATACTTACTCTTACAATATAAGACTTTGTCTGAAGTTGAAGAACTTTAGGTAATTATCAATTGTGTGAACTGAA
Source organism: Trichonephila inaurata madagascariensis (assembly GCA_019973955.1). Taxonomy (NCBI): domain Eukaryota; kingdom Metazoa; phylum Arthropoda; class Arachnida; order Araneae; family Nephilidae; genus Trichonephila; species Trichonephila inaurata. Next base: position 160,223 of record BMAV01016968.1, on the reverse strand, counting down.
ACAAACTCATCACATATAAAGGCTGCGTATAAACATCTTATTTAACATAATGAATCCTAGGTACCATGCAAAACAGTTCGGTGAACCAATCTAGTAGCTTAACACTTCCAGTTTTAGCCAAATGAAAGTTAAAGTTAAAAATAGAGCACTGGTCTCTATGACAGCAAGCCTGATTGATAGTGGATTAACTTAAAGAAAGATATGGGTATCCCCCTCATTGCATATAAATGACTCAGCGCTCCCTTAAAACCCGTAGCCTGTTAACTAAATTAGTCGCCCGAGGAATCGAAGGCACCTCACGAACAGGACATGCTTCATCTCAACATACTGCACATACTACCCTCTTCTCGATTGCACTTTTTGGAGTAACGTACCTCAATTTATTTGACCCAGTTTAGAGAACAGGCCACAAAGATAATTTCGGGTTTAGTTCCTGCATCTTTTCCAGAAACAGAAAGAGAAATTTTAGAAAGTGTCCCCTCGAGGTCCTAGCCCTTCGGGACAGAGAGATCGGATGTCCTTGATAAAGGTTGAACTCCACATTCGATGTAGGTCAAGTGAAAGAGAAACTTTCAATTGGCACGGAGGAAGAATATTTAGGTGTATAATCATTGTCATTTTGGGAGTTGCGGATATTGTTTATAGTTTGGAGTGTTTATTGTTGTGCGTTTTTGTTTTGTTTTGGATGTGCTGGAAATGTTTTCTTTATTCAAGGAAGATGTGACTATATGGTGAACCAATTTTAGAAATCTAAGAAGAATGAAAAAGATGCAATGAACCAATTTTAGGTACCTAAAAATGTATCGGAAACGAAAAATGGCCATGAAACAGTTTTGAAATAGACGAAAGAATCTAAGGTTTTGTGGAACAAGATCTAAAAATGAAAGTATAATATTATAAAAATTCTAAAACCTAGTATGTGCAAAAAATTTGGAAAAGAAAATAATTCAAAAATATTAAAAGGTAGTGCGTGAGTTTTATAGAACTACAAAAAAATGAAATGTTTTCTGTGACTTTAATTTAAAAAGTGTTTAATATGAAAAAAAAATGTGACATTCACTAAGGAAATATTGAAAAACAGGACAAATAATAAAGGAAGATTTAAAAAAAAATAACTTGATTTTAATATTAATTAATTAATATTAAATTTCCTAATTCTCACTCTGTATATTCTCTAAAACTGCAATAAAAGTTGAATTCTGTACATATCTTGCAACAGTTAGTTAAAAAATTTACGAACTTTTGAAATTTATGAAGCATTTTTCAAAAAGGGAGAATGTTTTATTAGAAAATAGGTAAAGGAGGATAAGAAGAAAATAGATAATTCTAAGTTCATTTTTTAACAAAATATTGCTTTTAAAAAATGTTTTTTGTAATAATATTCTTAAAACAATTTTATACCGCTATTCTAATCTAAGCGACACTAAATATTGAAAAAAATTCGTTTGTACGCTTTTGAAACATCGCGCTTACGAACTAGTTGGATACCTTAAAAAGTAAATAAAATCCTATAACGATAAATAATTAATTAAAAGACTAATGCATATATGTTTTCATTGTTATTACTGAGGAAATTAAGTTTTATATTTTTCACCCATTTCTATTCAATATATATTTCTAACTTTATCATTCAACATTATGTTGAAGAAATATGACATTCTATAAAATATTTCACTTCACGTAAGGTATATTACTAGTAAAATTAACTCTTCCATTGTTTTTTTTTAATATTGTGAATTTAAAAGATCCGTTATAACTCTAATCATTAATAAAAACTCTTTTAAAAATTGAATAATTCAGCTTCTATTTTAAGTGTCGAAAATTAATATGTTAAGTTTGGATATGAAACTAGTTACTTCAAAATTGCCAGTTTACTTATTGATTAAACAATAAAAAAGTAGTAATTCTGAAACGAGAATATATGCCATGCAAACTGACTTTAATGAAAGAAGAACGAAATAGAAATACAATTTTTTTTTTTATCTTACTTGCTTATTTTCTGTATCCAAAGTTATTCTGGTACTATTCTATATTCCGGTATTTTCTAAAAAACAAGCAAGCTGTGGAAGTTTTTTTAAATTCTAAAAATGATGGCAATAGAACTTCCAAAAATATTCACTCAACTTCTTTAAGGAATAAATTGACTAAAAACTCTTTTAGTTTAATCTGAGACATCGTATATTTTTAAATCTTTAGCTAAACATTTTTCAGTAAATTATGGAGAATACAACTTTTAAGAAATAATCAAGATGCTAAAAGCTTGTATTGGATTTGTTTTCTTTATTTTATGTTGTTCTTGTTTAAAAAAATGCTTATATATTTTTTTTTTCCAACAACAGACTAAAATAAACGTGTTCTTTTTTTTCGAAATAAAAAATAAACCCCTATCTAAAGAAACCTTTCACATACCACAATGCCATTTTGTTATTTTCGTTCTCAAGATGGCAAGATTTTAAGAGACACCAGAATGCAACGAAATTTATCCCTTTATTCATGTAGCTTATGTTTTGTATGAAAAAAATGTTTCTTTTTTTAGAAAGCATGCAGGTAAAAGTACAGATTCTGAAGTTAACAAACCTGATGTGTTAATGAACTTTTTCAACATACTGTCTTCAAGTCATTGTTGACAAACAAAAATGACAATTTAAGGCGGATTAGTGTCATTTATTAAGACTAATCTCGTAAGCGAACAGAAAGCAAACCTCAAAATACTAGCTGGCTTGTCAATAATTTTCAAAGGATAAATGAATGTCTTTTAATGTATCATATATCTAGCACATGAAACCTGCCAAAATTCTTTTTCATTACCGTCTATTTGCAAACATTTATCTTCTACTTTAATGCATGGTAATTTAGAAGATTACTGATGCGTTATAGCAGCGACAAAGTATCGTTTATTTTATTTTTTTTTCTGCTTTTTTAATAAATGGTAAACTTGGAATTTTTCTGTAGAACGTTCTGTCATCCTGGAATGAAGTAGTGCATGTCGGGAAGTGTTACTTTTTGGTGGTGGTGAAACCTTCGGCTAATAACTTCATACGACCATTTTCCCTTTTTTTTCTGTAATTTGAGAACAGTTTGAAAAAAAAACAAGTGCCTAAGTGATTTTGGCACGTATCAAAAACATTCTGAGTGAGAATTTGTGAATTCATTTTCCTCTTCACTTACTTTTTTTCCCTCCCTTTTTTCGAATATCAAAAAGAGAAGGTCGTCAAAACTGTACAAATAAAAACGATGTTGGATAGAGATTACTGCGCAAGAATTAGGCTCCCCTTTTATGAGAACAATTTCAATGTTACAAAAATAAGACTTTTCAGATTACCGAACTTTGATAGGATTCTATATTTCCGTTTCCTGAACTTGTTTGGTATCGGGATAAATAATAGGATTTGCTCGACGTTTAATATCTTCGATAAGTGGTCTGCTTTCCTCGAGCACAGAACTTAATGCTTATTAAGCTCATGTTAAGATCATTGGACCTTATAAAAATCATCTCCTATGAATAAATAAACAAAATGAAGAAGCTAATACTGCACGTGGGCAATCGGAAGATGATGTAAAAAGTAGGTAAATAGAGGCTCGGAAGCATGTGCCTTAAGCCTCACTTTACAAGAGGATATTTAATAATTCTTTGGATATTTAAAAGTAGAATGGGTCACTCTTCTCTCTTTTTTCTGACTCCAATAAAAAAAAGAGCAGGCTACAAGGGGAGTAATGGATTTATCAACACAAACATAAAGCAGAAAAAATATTCTCCCTTCTGTTTTATATAGTAATGGTTAAATTTAGAACAGTTTATTCATTCTAAAAATATTTTTTTAAACATATATAAATATGTTGCACAGCAACTTGAGCTTGAATGGAGTCGCTTAAGGCTGATTAGTTAAGAAACTACAGGTAATAGTGTTGAATTGAGCAACAACAATGCCATAAAAAATAAATTGACATAAATTATTGGCAAAAGCTGGATGAAAACTAAAGTTAGTTTACTATTATGATTTTTGTTCGGTACATATGCAATATTTACTTGGAAAAGTATGTTAAAAATCATTTTAAACTCTTCTGATTTTTATATTAATTGCTATTAAGCCATTAAGTATTTACTTAAAAGAATTATACTGCAGATAACGTTTGTAATGATTTATGTTTGTAAGTATTATACTTATATACGCAAGCAAATCTTTGTCATTAGGATTATGCAGCCCGCTTGTGACGTTAATTAGCAATCAATCAATCACTTAAAAAACAAGGTTATGTTTTAGAAGTTTTAATATACAAACGATTTTTTTATTGAAAATTATACAAAAAATTTATTGTGTGAGCGGAAATATATTAAAATCGCATAATTAAAGTATTTAACATTTTTGAAATAATATAAAATATCATTAGTTATCTAATTATACCTAATAATAATTAATTATATCAATGAAATACAAACCCCCAAGCATTTGGATTTATGCACAAAATAACTGACTATTGCCAAATGCAAACTCGGATATGAAAAAACAGTAGCTGAAAAAATTTTGTTGTGTATCATTTCGAATAAAAAAATTTATAAATTTAAACGCAATTGTATATAATAATCGATTAAATAATTTAATCATCTATATAATTTAATCGCGACATTAAAATATGAATATGTATGCATTCAAAGTAGAGAGTCATATATATCCATTCATGTTAAGGAACAGTATGTGTAACCTTAACGGCAAAAAAATTCTGTTAATTAAAAAAAGGTCAAGAAATTCGATATAGGTCACTTTTCATAAATTTACTCCATTTCGTTTTAACCTTCTCTCTATCATTTCTTTTGTGTCTAGCATCTACTTTTTATGTACTCTCTCTAAAGTATTTAACATACGATCCACTTTATATATCATTAAAAAAACAAATAAAAACCATTAGATTTTCGATTTGATAATCATATTCTTTTTTATCCCTATCCTTCTAGACATCATTGTTTTTTCAGGCAGATCGTAGGATAATAGTAAGCATTTTTCCTGCTTCACAGGTGTGGTCGCGTCTGAATACATTACGATTAAATTACAGTATTCTTGTTCGCAGCTTGATTCTAAAAGATTCTATTTTTGATTCACTAGATTTCGTTGACGATGCTCCACTGTTTGTTTAGTTCTAACTTTAGATTGCTTTTTTGAAATAGAAAAGGAAGTTTTGTTGCACGTTCTACAGTGAAAAGTTAAACGCCCTCAATCAATTTTCTATCACCACCTGGAACCAGTCAGTAGGAGACAAATTAGTTGCTTTTTTTAAAAATATTAATTATGTTTTTTCTTTAATTTTATTTTGTGCTTGACAACATGAAAATGTAGGAAAATATATAAACCAATATTTGTGTGCATTATCTTTTAATGTATCGCAGAAAAAGATGTCTTTATCTGTTAATATATGTGCGGAAGAATATTATAAAAATTTTCTAACATTTAAATAATTTTATTAAAAAAAAATAGTTTTCTAGTTGATTTTTTTTATTTTAAACTAAAAAACAAGTTGTTTTTAGTTTGATTGTTTTTGTTTAAATATTTTATAAATATAAGTGTTGGTGTATCTATATATTTTTGTACGATTTATATGTAATAAACAAATAATTCTTCCAATTTTGTGTTTGTCCCATTCATTAAAATTAACGCAATTATATATGAATTAAGCTATATTTAAATTAAATATACGTAAGGATAAAACTCGAAAAACGATTAAAAAAGTGACTCAACAAAAATCTTTTTAAAATTTTTTTAGAAAATATTTGAAATTCATGAAATTAATTAATGAATTCAAATAACTTTTTTAAAATTATGTAAAAATTTAAGAGTTCATATATGACTTTTAGTGTTCAGACATAATTTCTAAATAATAATTTTATTTTAATTGCCATATATGTGTGTTTCTGCTTGTTATTTTTTCACATAATTATTTCATAGATATTTAAATTTCAAATCTAGTAAATGTCACAGGAAACAAAGAATACATTCAACTTTTTTACAAATGATTTTAAAGTACATCAATACGGGAAAGTTTACTATTTTTAAAACTACTCCTAGTAATATTGAATAATTTTTAAAAAACATTACGAATAAACTTAAACTCGTTGCTTGTCGTATTTTCTATATAAAGAGAAAAACAGTAAGGATTTTTTCTTCAGTATTATATAATGCATTGTCATAATATCCAAAACTTTATTGCCACACGTAATAATGGGGTTTCAGATAAAATTTATAGCCTTTAATAAAAATGAAATTGCACTCGACAAAATTAATTTAAATAAATGTTTTCCTTACAATTTGGATACCTAGTTTTAAAAAATCTTTTTTTGACTCAAAACATTAGTAATATATCATGAATTAAGAATTCAAGACACAGTTCTGAATGAAAAAATAATCAAAAAATAATTCGATAAAATAATCATTATTTGCATATGTAACAATGAAAATGAATCAGTTTTAACCAAAATCTTTGGAACTAAAGAAAGTTACAACATCCGTTGGTAATGCATTATGAGCGAAAGTAAATAAACAATAAGAAATATATTTTGTAATGATTATGTAATCTTATCACATTAAATAATAAGAAATAACGCATTAATAGAAGAATTGTTTAATTTATTACATTTTCTTATTTAAACTTAATATAAAAAAAAACTAAGAAAATGTATAAAGCGAGTTCAGATTGAATGAAAAACAATTAAAATGTTTCTTGTGAATAAAATATAGATAACGAGACAAAGAATTGTTTTATATTCATTAAATAATTATTAATTTGGCATAATATAAACTATTTTTGTACGAATTTATATGATTAATGATATTTAAAATTATGATAATTTTTCTTTAAAAAAAAAGGTGAAAGAACTCCTTAATAATTATTCAGGAAAATAGTTATTCAGACTTTCTGAGAATAATTAGCATGAAAAAATAGTTTTTTTTTCAGTAAACTTCCTTATAAAACGAAACATTTTTTTTTTAAAAAAATTAAGCATTTCTATAAAAAGAATCTGGTTTAAGGACACGTTTGTCTTCTTGATGCATTTATTAGATATTTTAAATTTGAAAGTGATTAAAAATTCCGTGCAATATATTTATGCAAACTTGCTCTATTTATAGTCATGACACTAAAAAAATGGGGAAAAATTTCTAAATTTAAGAAAGAAGTGATAGGAAAAATATTGAAATTAAATTTTTTCATGGGCAGTAAAAACTAATAAAGTTGGACAAATTTTGAGGTAAGTTTGAGGTAAAGAAATCTTTTATTTTTAGCGGTTTTTTAATCATAATAAAACTCGATAAAATAAACAAAACCTGTATCATCATTTGCTGCATTGTGAAGACATTCTACATTTATTTTGTGGCTTACGATAGTTTATTTAAAAAATTTTTGTTCTACGTTAAGTTTTTATTAATGAAGTATTCGATAGATTTTTTTGCTAGAAAAATATTCTTTACAGAATTAATACTTCCTTAGAATTATTATTTATAGTTATTACTCTATTCCAATAGACTCCTCCAACAAAGTTCTTCTAAAGTCTAAAAATAAGCGGATATCTTTTGAGATATATTTTTAATTTACATGAAAAATTCATAATAAATAAAAGAAAAGCAGAAATTTTAATAAATCCTAAAACTACAAATATCTTTCACAGATATTTTTTTGCACACTTGTTGATATCATTAGTGCCAAATCATGAGTTATCATCAAAATAAAAAATTTTAATATTTTAAGATTGCTGCCTCCCAAGCAGTGAGAATTACCCCATGTTCAATGTAATGTATCTTTGGAGGAAATATGGTTTTAAAGTGATACCTCAAACTCAAACTCAGTGGCGCAACAGCCCATGAGGGCCAGGGTCTACTGCGCCCATCCCAGTATACATAACCATTTGGCGCTGAGGCGCATGAGCAGATATCCCGATCAGGTGGTCAGTGTGAATCGAGACCCTAGTTCTTAAGTACCCAAGCAAGCTTGGTACTCATTTATCGACCCACTGCAGTCGGGATGAAAGGTGGAGTCGACCTTGCCCAGTCCGAGAATAGAACCCGGACCTGTGGTGTGGAAGCTACCACTCGACCACTGGGCCTCAAAGTGATACCTATGATTTCGAAAATTTATATGAAGATATTTACTAAGAATATTTACAAACGAGGGGAAAAAAACTTTAAATATATATTTTTTTTACATATCTAAAGAAATGAAGATTGGATTTTTGCGCAATGTTAAAAAACTTTTCGTATAGATACACAGGAAACTTAAATAAATAAAAATGGCAAATAATCACATAAAATAAAAAAATCACTGGTATTTTTATAGCCTAAATATTATCAGATTGCATCGGCTGATGAGATAATTACAAAAATATGTTATTCATATAAGTAGTGGAATTTTTAATAGTATGTAAAATCACCGGAAATTGCAGATCATATAAATTAAAATAACTTAAAAAAAAGAACTCTCCAAATGTAGTTAGTTCTTTTGGTCAATATTGAAAAATACATATGGTATTTTTTACTGTAAAAATCAGTAACTAAGTTTAAGTACATTTAGTATTCGTCTTCTAATATCGTGCTATGGTTATTATTTTTAATATTAATGGAATACCTTATCTTTAATTATTTTTTCTTGCTACAAGGTAGTGTAGGTAAATACAAGGAAAGGTTGGCTGGCCTTAAAACTATTTTTACCTTTATTCCTGTGGCTCTGAGTTTGCTATTGTACTACTAAAGCCATCTCATTTCAGATTAATACTGTATTTGCTATATATATTTCCATTTATTGCTACTATTTATAATATAGCTATAAAAACTATGAGAGAATGTGGAACAAAATTATGCTTATTACATAATTTAATGTGTTAATGAGTTCTTATAAATTTAATAATGATTAACTGATGGCTTAGCGATTTAATTTTGAAATATTTAATAAGATGACGAGTAACAAAAGTTGTAAGAACGTCGTAACAGTAATGACTAAATATTTGGATAATATTCTCTGTACAATTCGTAAAATAGAACTTTGGATCGAGTATCATTTTTGCAATGATTGAGGTCACATACTCCTACCTTTAACATGGAAGTTCATTAGCTACAAATTTTTTCGGGATCGATCTCTGGCGGATTTGATTTCAGCTGAAACCAGTTGGGAATGGGAAAGAAGCAGTGGGACCTTCCCAGCAGGATCCGATATGTTTCCTCTCCGGTTAGAATTAACCCTCTGACACAAATTCGTACACTGGCATCTCAATCTAGTCTCTATCCTCCTATCTTTATTAAAGTTCCATTTTTATTCATTTTTTCCAGTTTTAACGAACATGGGTGCATGTTCTCATTGAGGATTGAGTACGGGTATAAATTAATATTCTTTGAATATATTTAAAGAACGTTAAAATTAAATGTGATTGGATTTCTTACGAAACAGGGGGAATCTGTTCATTTGGAGTACAATTGTTTATTATTTTGCGCCATTTTTTATATTGCGTAGTATAAGGGATCTTCACGAATCTAATGAAGCTTTTGAAATGAATTCAAATTTTGAGTACGATATATTCTCATTTACACATACTTTTCTGTTATTGTTCCTGATACCACCTATCTCACGTTGTCAGATCGAAGCCCACGAAATTCATCGTGGAAAAAGGCTAGATGTACACCTGTCGTTAACTGTAGCTTTGAGCACCATACAGGTGACAAAACGTTTTGGCTCGGTTCCCTCTCCCCCTCCCAATTTTGAAAGAGAACATCCTAAAGGTGGGCAGGTACTTCCCACCTCTGTTTCCCTTTCATCAATCTCATGAGAGGACTTGGGGTTCTATTGCTATTCAGAGTACTCAGCATGCAGCAAAGACAATATACATTTACAAACATCCATCGAATCCGGGATTCAAACCCTTGCCCTACGGCATAGCAGTCAGTGTCACCAACCAAAATACCGGATGGCCGACTATACTTTTCTTTTTTCGATAAAATAGCATATCCCCTTATCAATAACTCTTAAGGCAATACGTCACATGCATTTCTTTTGATGTCCTCTAGAACAGCGCAGGCACTATTAAAACTGAGTCATGGGCAGGGGAGGGGGGTGGGATTGCCCTTTAAATAGAGGCTGGTTTTCAAAATTTTCAGAGTCATATGGAGGCTATAAGCATGGAGTACCAATTAAGGTATTATTTAAGTGAATTTGAGGCTCTCAATTGGCCCCGGTTTTTCGTTTGACGACAAAAATGCATACTAGTAAACAAGTACTAATGTTTTCTATGCGTAATATGAATTTAGACACTATCTTAAGAGTAACATAATAGCTTTAGAGTTGTTTTAATATTAAATATCTACTCAGCTTTACTTTTCTCATTAATTTGAAGTAAATTAAAGTAAAAACTTTTTGATAAATATGGTTATTACGTACAGATTTAAGAATAGGGTACTTTTTAAGTTTTTCTAAGATGAAGTATTTTGTGTATGTAGGTTTGTATAATTCTCTCCTTCTTAGAAATGTTAAATTTGAATAAAAAAAAACAGCTGTTTTTAATATTTGTACGTTTGAGCGCCGAAATAAAGTTTTGAAACTTTATTTTAATTCCTAAATTAATTAGAAAAATTAAATCGATTTCTTACTAAATCAGAAATTCTCAAGTATTTAGTTTAAATTTTAATAATATTCAAATGTTGCCAGAATAATTTAAAGTAAGAAAATATTTTACGTATTAAAAATTATCATAAGCAGTTATCAACATTTAATATGGTGATAAGCATTTTTTTAAAAGGAAAATTTTAACTCAAAATGAACAATCTGTGTAAGAGAGACTGACTGGTTTGATTATTAGCATCATAATTGTAAATAAAAGAGGTCTATTGGTAAAAAAAACCAGTAATTTTGAACCAAGGTCAAGTGATAAAAATGACACCTGAGTTTGCGACATTTTCTCTATACTTCCATACCCGAGCAATGAGAGGTATTTGAATCTCAAAAGATTAATCTCTCTATATAACAAGTCTATATTGGAACAAGGATTCGAACCCATGGCCCAACAGAAATAACCCTGGTCCCTAGTTCACGACCATGAACTCTTGGTTACCACATGGTCACCTTTAACGATAGATAAACTGAATAAAAAGAGGCACTTTGAATTCAAAAGCTTTATAGGATACAAATAAATACTGTAATCCAAATTTGTATTAATTATATTTTAAAGCGTTAAAAATAGAAACATGTAGAGAATGTAAATAATAAATATAATGCCAGTAAAGGGGTCAATAATATTAAATTAATGATACTGATGTGCAGATATATATTGCAAGTAAAATTTAGAATAACAGAAGAAATCGATTAAATATGAACTTTCTATCAATAAACTTATGTACAAAAACAGGGATGATTAATAAAGTTACTAAGATTTTTTTTAGATGAATAACAAAATAGAGTACTTATTCCTACCAAAAGAGCCTAGTTCTTTTCATACATATAGATGAAGTTTTGTTCTATCTATAAACTACACATGAACTGTTACCAAAATATAACTATTCTAATTTAAAATAGATCATTTACCGAAGAAATAGAGTACATATCCTTATTGAAATATCCCCAATTTATACGTATTGTAATTCCGTATGAATGCTATAGGATAATTATTATGATATTTATCTTTGCTTATTAGAGCTTATAAACTATTAAACATGTAATATGATGTTACATATATTTACATTCACACGCATAAATTATAACGAAGATCTATCTATGTAGACTTACGAAAAGAAAATAGAAATAATAAATAACTTAAATAGAAATGAATGGTTTCGTCTAGAAAGAATAGATACCTAAAGTTATTAACAATTCACAGAATATTAATTAGCAATAATAAAAGTTAGAAACAATTAATAATACAATTAAAACAATTCATATCAATATTAACATAGTTAGAAACATTTAACACCAGTAATAAGAAACAATTAAACAATAATTCAGAAACAATTCTCTATTGATAAAATCAAAATGCATTTAATTATTTATATAAAGAGATGGCCATCTATAAAATAATAAACCTAAAATAATTTCATTAAGTTTATGAAATAGAAGTGTAAAGAAATATTTCAAAAAATAGAGTTTCTTTCTTTAAAAAAAAATTTCTTCTGATACAGTATGTTTTACAAAATAAAAATACCAAAGATTTATCATTATAGCGTTTTCAAGAAAAGTTCTTAAACAAAAATACAATACATGAAGTTACCTCTTTGTTTATTTGGTATTTTTTTTAAAATTGATAGATAAATTTATTCAATGCAAAACGTGTATGTATTGAATACTATCTTTCTATATCCTCATAAAAATCAGAATAAAATTTACATAAAGTAAGACTAATTTTCCCTTTAAATATTTATTTAAAAGAATGCCCTCCACGCTCTTCCTTCAAAGATAAGTGAATCACATTTCTTTTTTCGCCAAAAATACATAAAACATTAGGAAACGATCGAGAAATTTATTCTCAAGCGAAAGCAATATTTTAAATTTGACTTTTAAATCATGAATTCTATTGTTTTCCTTTAGAAAGTATTTCGAATTTCTTCTACTCTGTAAATGTTTATTTTTTTCTCAATTGATTTCATGTTACAACTTCAATAATTTCATTTCAAAACCTTGAATAAATATCTTTTTCTAGAGATTTTTGAATACTATTTACTTCTAATTCATTATAATTTGACTTAGAATAATTCATGTAAAAATGAACAATAACTTCGTATATATTTTTATTTAACTGCTCTAGAATAAAAGGAATATTGGCATGTTTAAAAAAGATGTTAATGGAATAAAAATAAATGTAATTTAATTAATATTTCCCTTTTTGAATTACATTAATACTAAAAGAGATTTTTTTTAAAAAAAAATAATAGTTTAAGTTATTTTTGATAATGACCGAAGAAGTAAAAAAAATTATTGAGATTTTAACTGTTTTTATTATTTTAATCTTTAGTTCAGATTTCAACTCAAAACCTTTCAACTTTCTTATAATTTTGACATTGAACTTTCAACTTTTTAAGAAGGTCTGTGGAAGTTTCTATTTAGAATCTTTTTAATAATGTTTTGGAAAACGCGAGAGTTAAAATTATAGTGCAACAGAATTATATATAAATATAATTCTTTTTATCGAATGATCTAGAAATATGAAACTGAGTGTTTTTACAAATATAAAACGATATTTCGATCTCAAAAGTTCTTTTACACAGATATTTATAAATATATATATTTTTCCTTATGTAAAAATTTGTTTTAGGTAGTTGATATCTCTGGTACAAAGATTAAAATAATATTCTATTTTTTCTATATCGATAGTTTCCGCTTCTCATTTTACTTATTGTTTGCCATATGTCTAACATGCGATTATTTTTATTGAGGATTGCAATAAAACAATAAGCTTACATTTCCGGATCAAGATTCGGAAAGATTTAGCTTTCTGATATGGCAATGATTTTAGAATACGTTTCATTAAAGGTAAAAATGTAAAAAAAAACATACTTAAACAAAGATAAAATCAATATTTTGTTACGTTAAAGTAAATTAGACTTTATTAAAGCCTACTATGGAAGAAACCATGATGTGATTTTTCAGTCGAAAAAAAAAATAAAATAAAAATTTCTAAATCGTTTGCAAATTTCAAATATTTTCTTACTGGGAAATGATTGATTTTTATGTCATCGAATTATTCAAAACTTTTTCAAGTATTTGTATACAAACTTTTTTTAAATTGTTTTTATTTCTTAGTATCCTAAATTAAGGATTAGTTAGGCGAATTTCTCAGTGAAATATTCATCATCAGGATAGTTAATTGACATTTTGCTAAAATATACATAATCGAATAAGATTTATGACGAAAAATGCTCAGTTAAAGAATAAATTTTATTTGCAGTACCCATCTCAGATTATCATTGTATTGAAATGAAATAACACACTTTAAACTTTCTAAAAATCAAATTGTTCAAAAAAAAAATTCAAGATTAACAAGCTTTACAAAAAATTACATTATTTAAATTATTTTTTAGCAATTTTGTTCTCAATTTAAAAGATTAATAACAAAACAATCCTTCTGTTCACAAAATCTAAAATTAATCACACAGAGGGGAAAAAAGACAAACGCCGTTAAAATTCCGATAGCATTCGAAAACGATTCTTATCTGAGGGGAAGGAACAAACTGTGTGTTGCCACCTACC
>BMAV01016968.1:131076-142540 GCA_019973955.1 Trichonephila inaurata madagascariensis | reverse complement strand
CGTCACGGAAAAGTCACAGGATTTTGTGTCATGACGAGTATACTCGTTGCGCGTAAAAAAAAAGTGACCTTCGGCTATTTAAATTATAATTTTTGAGAAAAACGAAACATATTCTCAATTTTCAAGATGCTTAGAATATTTCGAGACCAGTTTTAAGTAAAACAAATAAATAAAATATATGAAAAATTTAAAATGAGCTCGTGTGCCTTCGAATACATCGACTGAAACAGCGTATAAGTCAGCATAATGAATCTATATGAGTTATAATGTTGTTTTTTAGTTAATATCCTAAAAGGGGCAAAAGCAAAAAATTTGAAAAGTTGATTTGTACTGATTTTTTGAAAATTTTTTATCTTTATATGTATTTAGTTTTTCCAGCTTTTTTCGAGTAATATGAATGCAATGTATGTTTATGGTAACCAAATAGATAAGTATTAGTAATAAAATTATTAATTATATAAAATAAACTCATCGTTTTGATGTAATGTTTTAACAGAGACATTTACTTTGTGATTAACCAGTATACTCATCATCGCTCGATTTCCATAACACACATAGTTTCGTGCCAAATGGGGGAAACCAAGTTAACTACCATAAAATCCGGTGTATGACGCGCACTTTGATCACAATAAATAAGATTAAAATTTACGGGTGCGTGTTATAAGGCGAGTATGAAAACGGGATCTTAAACGATAAAAAAAATAGAAGAAAATTAGACTTCTATGTACATCGAAATACTGCTTATTTAAAAGAAATGACAATCCTTATAAACGTTAATGGGTTGTAGTTCTAGAAGTATACTTTTCTTTCTAAAGCTTAGAATAATACCATGAAAAAATGGCTTAAAAACATATAAACATTGCGCACGTACAATTCAGGTTTCTTCATACGAAAAGGGGTGCGCGTTATACGGTAAATATACCTAAAAATTGAAATTGTACCTTGAAAGTATAGATGCACGTTATACGGTGGTACACGTTATACGCTGGATTTTATGGTAGTTAAAAAAAGTTATTAATATTTCCCCGGGAGTACCAATAATAGGAAAATATTTTTCATAAAGTATTAATTTTGTTTGATGGACAGAAGTTTCAGCTAAAAATAAAAGATTTTAATCTCCAATTTTACTGAATCGTATATTGATATTTACCTCAGAATTATAATTATACTTTTCTGTGATCATTAAATATTAAACAACATTTTTTTATACATTTAGAATAATTTATATATTAATTCATTATATTAGTTATAAGATTAGGATTTACTGATTTAAAATATTTAGTCCAACATAATAATAAATTTTCGTTTAGATTATTGACTTTAAGATCAAAACTATTAAGCTGCAAATTTAAAGTGTGGAATTATTATATTAATTCAATACTAATCGAAAGTTGCATATAAGAACTTTTTAGAAAACTATTTCTAATAGAAGTGTTTCTTAATTAATTTTTTCAAAATAAGCAAGAAGGCTTCAGTGTCATTTGTCAATACTGCAGAGATTATTTGTGAACGATAAAAAACGTTTCTGAAAACTAATTAAAAGTGTATTTTTGATTTAATATCAATTACGAAATTTTTCAAAGTTTTATAGTATGCCATTGGAGATATATTTGAGTTTTTTCTTTCTTTTCAACAATTGTGTGAAATACGTTTTGGCATATTACCTGACAGTATGAACATGTTTATACAGAGTAACAAAATATAAATGGAAAAAGACACTGCTGACAGTTTGGTTTCTGTGTTGATATACTTGAAGAAGGAAAATAGAGCTTACTTTGGAAGAATACTTTACATGAAATAAAACTTTTACGTATTTTATTTTTGATTTTGCTCTAAAAATAATTTTAGCAAATATTTGTTTTGTACATTTCACAATGATTTATTACATTTCTCTGCTTTTGCAAAGTTCAATGCCTTATATTTTAAAGTTTTTTTGCATTTTTAATCAAACATTTGTTATTCTTTTCAACAGTTAAAGACAATGAAACAATAATATATGTAAAAGAGACGGGAAGAAAGATGAAGTTGATAAAAGAAAAAATATGTGCAAATGTTTTGTATCTGATACGATGTGATTCGTATCTAAAATTATTTGAAAGAAGTGGTAACGAATCAAGCTCTGAATAACGCAAACATTGATTTTCTTATAATTATTTATTTTTACAATTATTATTCGGTAAGTTATAAATGGCAGCTATTTTTTTGTTTCTCAGTTATATATTTTTTTAAGACTTGGGGTAAATCATGAAAAGTAAATTATTTGAGTTTCAGTTATTTTACATAAAAAAGCGCTGTATTGTGATATAAACTAAATAATTCTCAAAGCGAGTTGTCAAAAGAACTCTGCATCTAAAGAATTTTTCTTAATTAAATATTTATGTTAAGGATTTTTGTGGCTAAAAAATTGCTAAAACTTTAAATAATAATTTGGTGGTATAAATCTTTGAAAAGTACCATCAAATGTTCGGTCGTTTTCCGAGCTTTAGTCCTTTTTTTGTATCCAATATTTCAATAAAAAGGAACTATTCACCATAATGGTAATGCTAATTATACTCGTTCCAGGGTCTCTTAAAAATAATGAAGAGTTAAAAAAATAATATAGGAATTTCACAAAAAAATTAGATAACTTCTTAATCTGTTTCTGCTTCTTTAAAGTTTCACTAAAGACCAGCATTCCAGTATACCTTTCTATCTACAGCATATTGGATATATTAAATTTTACATTGTCCACATTTTCCATGCAGAAAACATTCCAAAATGATGAGACAATTTAAGAATTATTAATCTGTAACGCACACCTTCTGGGATTACAGATGTTTTTCTATTGATTCTATATAATAATCAAGTATTCTCCATTTGTTGTAGAAAGTTTTTCCGCAATTCAAGCAACACTATTATGATTAATACTCGATTTTTGCAAATGTAATTGCGATTAATATATCTCATGAAGGATATAAATTTATTTATATCATTGAATATCTTTTTTATTTGAAATTGGTACTTTGTATAATTTTTATGTTGTTAATAAATTTATTTTTATTAGCATATACTCTCTGTATTCAAAGATGTATAATGATACTAATTATTTTAGCTTTAATCCGTCTTTTAAGTCTATAACTTTGAGAAGCAAGGTAGATAAAGGACATAGTTAAATAAACGATTATGAGCCCATAAACTCTCATGTTTATATTCAGGGAATAATTTTTCTATGAGTTTTTCTACCAGATTACTCTTAAAAGCAGTAAAATTATTAAAATTCATTTTTTTTTCAAAATATTATGCAGAAATTACTCACAAATTCGCTCTTTATTTTTTATTATTTAACCTTTTATAACCTTTTCTGAAAGTACTTGTAAAAGCAAAGTGTTTTTTTTTATCTTTTACGAATCTTTACATAATAGCAATAACGTTAAAAAAATCTAACAAATTAATTAAACAGGCATTTCAGCAAACGATATTATTTTTCGAATAATACTGTCCTGTAATCCGTCTTATTCACCATTTTTCTTCGAGTTCACTTTGTCTTCTACGAAACTTCACATAATTTCCAAAGACGTTTTAAAAAGTTTTAAATAAATTAAATAGGGATTTCAGCAAACGCATTATTACTAATCGAATAATACTATATCCTGTGATCCATCATTTCCATTTTTTTTCATTCGTTTTATCTTCTACGAACTTTACATAATTCCAATGACGTTAAAAAATCCATCAAATAAATCAAACAGGAATTCTAACAAACGATATTATTTTTCGAATTATACTATCCTGTAATCCGTCATTCGCCATTTTTATTCTAATACATTTGAAACATCTATTCAGCTTTTTGTACATAATAACAATATATTTTCCTTCAAGTAAAACTCAGAAATTTATTATAAATTGCATACATTCTGCTCCATTGTCAAAAGCCTAATAAAAACATTCTTTGAGTAAATAAATTCCTGTATATTCTCTCCATACAACTTTTAAACAATCTATTGTATTAGGTTCATGAAGGAAAAGTATATTAATTTTCGAATGGAACTGGTGTTTACGCCTCGGTTACTGAAATTCATAAAAAGTTGGTGTTTCCCAAACATTAGTCTCAACTCACAAAATAAAATTCGGTGATTGAGCTGGAATCATTATACAACTTTGGAAAGGGAAGATCAGCACGAGCTTGGCAAAGCGTGACAAAGACTATTGCTTGAATTAGCCTCTTGAAGTATTTTCGAATATTTTTCAGTTATTAGTTGTTCATCGTTTCGGATGGTTTCCCCCGACTGACTTAACCATCTGCAGGAGATCTTTGATGCCCAAATGTATCCTCTAAGACTAGCATACTATGATTCGAATGATTTATAGGTAGAAGTATTATTTTGATATATCAACAAACAAAATGGTTTGAATCACATTAATTGATGCAAGCCATAGTTATTTATTTCAGTAGTATGTGAATAATTCATTTTTTGTGTATTTCATTATTTAAGTTTTAATTTTCTGAGATTGGCGAAGATAAAGCTGCGTTTAGAGTGAAAAATTATATTTAGAATTATAGGACATCATTTTTCTAGTTTATTATACTTTGAAACTAATTATGAGTATAAATTTTCCTTTCAATGATTATCTAAAAATATATTAAAATAATTATTTTAAATTTAATACAAGGAATACCTTTTGAGAAATATCCAAATGTTCGAAAATTTATATAAATTCTTAGTATGATTCAATTTTTAGTTAACTTAATGTACTTTCCCCTTAATGTTAAAAAGCACGCATAACTTATTTGCCATAATTCTGTTTTCAAAATCCATGTGCTGTAATAGTAATAGAAATGAATGATTGAACAAATTCTATTCAAGAAAATTCATTCACTAAATTTAAAACGATCAGTATAATAATACCTGATGTTTTTATATAACCAATAAAAATTTATGATAATAATATAAAAGGGTTTTTTTCTTTCAAGAGAATTTTCAAGTTCGATTTGTCCTTAAGAGTTAGGCAAAGATATTTTAAAAAAACTTAATCTGATGCTATAGATAAGAATAAAAAAATAAAGCCTTTTTTTCTGAAAAAAAAAACTTTTTCAATGTTGGTATAAGTTTATATGCTAATTAAAAAAAAATTAATATAACTATGAATCCTCAAAAACTTTTAGGAATTTATTTGGTGTGCAAAATCTTTCCTTTCAATGAATATTTTTTGTGCACTAAAATATAATATGCGTATTATGATGTGTGTGTGTAATAAATTAAACTAACATTTACTAAAAATTTAAATTTTATTCATTTGTAATATTTAAATCATAATTTTTCGAATACCCTATTTCGAAAATACTAATCTTATTTTATGTTGTATTAAAGGATTAAAGTCTACATTTTCACAGATTTATAAAACTGATTATACCTTGAATTTTTGACAGATTTATTGGTGATTCCCTGTAAAAGAATTGCTTACACATTACTGAGTGAGGGAAACTTTCCCTAAAATACTGACGTAATTCTAAAAATAATTAATATTTCCCTTCGCTTGAACATGTTATTATATTTTCTATATTTAATTTTCCCCTGTTTTTCCATGCATAAAAGAGCTAATTCCCGTTCTTATTTGCTGGCTCTTGAATAAAGAAGATGCAAAATTTTCTCATCTGATGTCAAAGTTATTTGAATAAACGATAATGAGATCAATATCAAAAAGCCTTTGATTTGCCGGACTACATCATTACATTTAACAGAATGAATACATCTTTATAATAATATTTTATATAATACATGCACGCACGCACATAAACACGCACACACACATATAGATGAGCCGATGAAATATGTTAAAATTTATGCTTCTTTCTGTCTTTAAAAAATGTATTTAGTTCAATTTCATTTGAATTCTGTAATATTAATTTAATTTAGCTTTAAACAGTACTTTGCCTACAATTGCAAATTTATGGAATTTTAATTGAATTTGTGATACTTAATACTGATTTCACTTTCCGAGTGTTGCTAAATAGAATCGAAATATAGTAACTCGTTTACTGTTGATTTAACTCTCAATTGATAGAACTCAATAAAAAAATAAAGTTAAAAATATTAAAGAAACTATGATTAATAACAAAAATATATAAATGATACAACAGTTTATATCAGTCTTTTCTTTTTATCCACATACGAAAGTATCAAATAATAAACTGAAAATCCAAACGAAATATTTTTAAAATTCTACGTTATGCTCTATTAATAATATTTTGTAAATATTCTTGAAATTTTTTTTAAAAAATACATATTTATATATATTTAATACTTTATAAATATAAATTTTTATATACATTTACTAATGTTTTTTTAAAATTTTTGTTCTAAATTTATTTATTTATTTTAAACAGCTCATCAAATTATTATAATATATAAGCATTGCAAGCTGCCTATAAATTCCTACAATGAAAGAATTCGGCAAAAAAAAAAAAAAACCCCTTTCCAATGCGGTATAGAAATATTTTTATCTAAAATGCTAAACCTTTTCAATAAATTGAAACATAAAAAACAAAATTGTGCACGTTTATGTGAAAATAATTTGTTATAAGGCCACTAAATACTTCATTTTTGGAACATAAAAGCCAAATATATGCAAATTACCAATATTTATATTTTATCGTGTGTCTTAAACAAATCAGACTATTTTTATTTGTTTTTTTACAGTTGATAGCCATAATTATCCCCCATAAAAACTTAATATAAATTCATTGCTTGAGACAAACGAATACAATTAAAATCCTTCAGAATCCAATCTTGTGATTTTTACTACGCTATTCCATTCATAAAAAAAGATTACTATCCAACTCCTCTTACAAATTTTCTGACTAAGCAAATAGGGGTCAGTGAAAATGCTGTATCCAGAAATGCCCATCCAGTAAACCAATAGTATTCGACTGCAATTCGAATAACCTTGTGAAACAATAGAGTGGAAAAACAAAGAAAATTGAAATCAGACAGAATTCAATTGAAATGTCATGATACTGCAGGATGTGGTCTCCTAGAGTAGCGTTGTCGTTTTAGTGTCATTGCTATCGGTTTGATTTACAGTTGTGGGTGACGTATGGTTGAAATAGCCTCCATGTCGGTGCAAGACTTAATAATCAAAGAAAGTTTACTACGAGAACGGAACACACTTTCATTCATGAATTGAGTTTGTCTCTGGGATTTTTACGTTTCGCCGGTGCTTGGCGTTAAACAGTGGTTCTGGTTGAGAAAACGTTGTTCCAACACTTGAAACTTGTAGAATTAAAATTTTGATGCGTCTAGAACAATATCCTCAATGTATTCGGTTATTTTTTAATATGCAGAGATTTAGTGTGATTCAAGTTTCAATTAATTTTGCCCAACAGATTGCGATGATTGAAGCAGCACTTAGTCAAATGCATCAAATAAAAAATAAAATAATAAAGGTATGAATAAGATAGGGTCCAAAACAGTACTAGATCAAACAGTTTGTCTATCGTTTTAAAAAAGAACCCAAATAAAAATATTTTTCTAGGTCAAATTATGTTTCGGTATGTGTACAAAATTATTAACGTTTATGTGATACATGTTTTTTTTGCTGTATGTATAAGTTGTGTGATGATTAGATAATTTTGAAGTTTTTTTACTTTCGTACAGAAGAGCTCAAAATTCATTTAATACTAAAGTATAGAACAAGCAAAAGACAAAATCATATTACTTATCTTTGTAAATGATAGATCGATTAAACGAAAAATAAATAGTATATTTAACTAGTCTAAATTTTTATACTTTTAAGTACTCATAACCCGTACTTAATGTTCAAATGTTTTTTTTCTGAGTTTGAATATTTTTTAACGCATTAGAAGGAAAAAACTTATTTGTGGATTTCTTTGTGTCAAGAATGACTATAAATGAAATGGAAATAAATTCACAATTACGTCATTTAACATTTTCTAACGTTAAGTGATATTGAAAATGAAAGCTCTATTTTTATATATGTTTTGAAGTAAAAATTATATTTAATTATTATTAAGTAGATTGTAATAATTTACCTGTTGGTTTGGTATAAAAAGCATTACATACTTCTGGGAATTTAATATGCACAGTATTCCTATCTGTCTCAAAATTAATGCCTTTAAAATCATATTTGATTCCAATATTTTAATTCTTGAAATGCAACTATTGTGTAAATTTACTCGACTTGAAGCTAATTAGCATACCTTCATGGGTTTCTGTTTTTTGTTTTTAAGTTTGAGGATTTTCATAAGGTATATATAGCTTTTCTATCTCACAAATCATTAAGTCATTATCCTTAAGAAATTGAACCCCATCAAAATGCTAAGTGAAAGATACGGTTTAGTTCTCAGTTTTCTAAACAATCATACTGTAAACTGCAATGATTATCTTAATGTTCAAATATTATTTACGTATACAGCAGGTAACATAAGAAATAATTCTAGGAAAACTGAGTTTCTAATTCACAATTTTTCTACCTCTATTCTCGTATCATTATGATAAAAAGTCCTATGATATTATTATAACAATCATGGAATAAGTAATTATAAAGAAATGCTTTGTAACTGATTATGAACGATAAGTATTAGTTAAATAGATTCCAGATCATATTTATATAGTAACAATTTAATATATCAAAAGTTAATGCTATTATAACTCATTACAATATAAAATAATATCTAACTGCTGCTTATAACAATGTATTAACAAAATTAATGTTATCTTTGATCATTTAAGTTAAATACACTAAAGTGAAATAAAGTTATTGGTAGAGTAATTACACAGTTATACCATAGTCTTCAAAAATGTACAAATACATCTAATTTTGAAAATTTTCAAAATCTTTTTCACTACCATGCCTTAAATCTTTTCTATTTGCAGTAAGGAATAAAAATGATTATGCTATTTTTTCTGAAAAGTCTAAAACACTGTCCTTGACACTTATCCTTTTTTACAGTTGAAACAAAAGAATATAGTGTTTTGAGAGATTTAAGGGTCGCTTTTATATTTCAGAGTTGTAAATAAATACGCAATGAAGCACAAACACTAAATCAACAGTAAGAAAAAAAAATATCAGACAACACATTTCTAGTTTATAAATCAACAGCATTTCATTCCACTTAATCATTCTGATGAAAACAATAAAACAGAAATTTTTATACATTTCAAGTTCTGGAAACCACCAAAAAAGGGCACCAAACATATTTCAGTTTAAGAAATTATAATTGAATTTTAATTTCATAAATATTTTTTAGAATATTTTGATTCATGTTGGGAAAATGACAAAATTGCCGTCCAAGTTTTTTTTAAAAATGAATGCTACATTTGAAGTTTTGCAGAGTTAACAATGCATTACTTGTCTATTCCAATTTCGAGAATATTCTGAATTGAAAGAATAATTAAAAAGTACTAATACTTCTATACATTATGTACAAGATTTCAGAGTACGTGCCTCAGTGACACACTGCTCTAAAAGCTCTTATGGTAAGTAATCTCAAATTTTAATCCCATATAAATCCCACAATTTGTTCTCAATCTTATAGATGGGCTGTTAATGATATTACTATTTGTAAAATTCTAAGAAAAAAAGTGCGTGTGCTTATGACCACACGATAGAAGTGAATGCAGGGTTAGTTAGGTGAATAAAAAACAAGATGTGTTAGTATTGTAATATATAAAATTATTTAGTCATATGTCATAAAGTAATATTTTTGTGCGAAATATACAATCATATTTGGGAATTAATTGTATTCCAAGAAGGAAACAATAGGCTTATGGTAGCTGAAATAGGTTATAAATCCTTTAGATTCAAAATTTTATTTAAATATCTATAAAAAAACTCCTTCAAGCGTTGTCCGTGCTCCCTCTTGCTTCATTTGAATCATTTGACATAATTAAATTGAATTTTGATTTTAAAAAATCAACTAAAGGTTTTGATTTGTCTTTTGAAAACTCTACTTTAAAATTCCCACTTAAAATCATAGGTAATTTGTTCAGAAGATCCAATCCGGCTTTGTGAATCTTGGTTGTAATTTAACATTATTTAATTCTATCCATGAATTAATTTTAGCAAAGGGATAGATAGCATGGCTGGTAGTTGGTTGGGAAGAAAGGAATATAAGTCAAAACCTTTAAAAAGGGACTTAATCAGAAGATTTATATCACATAATCTCTGGCTTATACTAGCTCTTTTGTCATTGTATGGGAATTTTGTACAAATGTATCCAGTGATGCTGCAAGGAAAGTCTTCTTAATTATAATTTGTTTTCTTGTATTTAAATTATTTAAGGTATGTGACTACCTTCGGAGCACTTTTTTTGAAATATATAAATTTTTAACGAAATAAACACTTTTTTAGTTAAAATAGGGCATAAAACTAGGAATTCAAGAACAATTTCCACAAAATTAAAAATAATTTTGGATATATTGGGAATTTTGAGTGAAATTTTAGTGAAAAATTGCAGTTACGGTAAGGCTTGTATTGAAAATTCTAATTAATATATTTGAAATATATTTATACAGTACATAAATAACATCCTTATTTATAATTGGAACTATAAGATTTGTAATATTTTTGAACTTTTTTGAAATATGTCATTTTTTATGCAAGAACTCAATTTTTTACAAGAAACTAATGTTATTTTCTCACAAAAAGTGCAATAACATACATAAATATATACACAGAAATTAGATAATAGTCTAGACTGCAGATATAGCTAAATAAAATATTTTCTGAAAATTCCAATTCAATATCTTAAAAAGAAAACTTTTAGTGAACTTTACCGTGAAGCAAGAAATTGAAAAACATAGTTTTCCAGAAAATGCATTTAAAGATTTTAATACAGTATAAAAAATTTTCTACTAACTATACATTTTTTAAATTCACCATATTTATAGGTCAAGACCACTTTAGCTTCATGCTTAACTAATTTGGACTTTTTTTTTTTAACTTTTTGATGTTTTCTGGAGAGTTTTATAGATTATAACAATTGCCATTTTTAGTGAAATTTTGATGAAAAATGGCAGTTACACAAAATTCTAACAAATGTATTCAAATAATATTTATACAGTACGTGCATTATATCATTATATGTGTTAGAAATTAAAAGATTTGTAATACTTTTGAAAGTTTTTTAAATATGCCAAATTTTATGCAAAAACACGATTTTTTAAAAAATTAACGATTTTTTTTCATAAAAAAGCAATAAAGTACATAAATATGTACACAGAGATTAAATTTTGATTCATAATACAGATAGAACTAAATGAAACAGGTTCTGAAAATTTCAATTCTGTCTTAAAAATATTTTGCGTAGGGATCTACTTCCGGTTTTGTAAAGTTCATTTCCGGTTTACTAATTATGCTCTAACTTTGCTTCTAGATATATTGTAGAAACAAAAATAAAATATTTTTAGAATCTTAAATGTATGGGCTATAAAACAAAATCATAAAAGGAATTTTGAAAATATTC
>BMAV01016968.1:104802-128808 GCA_019973955.1 Trichonephila inaurata madagascariensis | reverse complement strand
TTGATTTGTCTTTTGAAAACTCTACTTTAAAATTCCCACTTAAAATCATAGGTAATTTGTTCAGAAGACCTTATCCGGCTTTGTGAATCTTGGTTGTAATTTAACATTATTTAATTCTATCCATGAATTAATTTTAGCAAAGGGATAGATAGTATGACTGGTAGTTGATAGGGAAGAAAGGAATATAGGTCAAAACATTTAAAAAGGGACTTAATCAGAAGGGAAATAATCTCTGGCTTACACTAGCTCTTTTGTCATTGTATGGGAATTTTGTACAAATGTATCCAGTGCTGCTGCAAGGAAAGTCTTCTTAATTATATTTTGTTTTCTTGAATTTAAATTATTTAATGTAAATTTTTCTTAATACCTGTATACTTAATTTTGTTATTTTAAATTTTTAATTGTTTTAATTTTCTTTTTAGACTCAAAGTATATTTAAGTAATGTGATTAATAGAACTATTTGTTCATTGCTATTCCGATTCGCTTAAAAAAATAGATTTTTATTCATTAGATTACTGCAATATTCCTAATGATAATAAAACTATTTACTTAGTTCTATAAAAATTTGTCCTTTTTCTACATTTTATGTTTATGTAGGATTTCTTTTTCTCTCTAAGCCTATTTTTTAAAAAATATTACGTTTCATTTTCTTGCAACTAGGATTAGAAAAAATCCCGCATCCATTCCCCTAGAACAGGATGTCCAACCTGCGGCCCGCCTTGAATAATTTTGAGGCCCGCAAGATTCTTTACAACTTTACAGAATTTGACTATTTTGTACAATATTTTTTTTGTTTAAAAAGTTTTTTTTTTTTTGTAAAAAATCTATCTCATAACTGTTACTATTTTATCACGTTGCTTCTGTTACTGCGAATCTCTTTTTTTTTCTGAATTGAAATTTATCAAACATAAATCGTGCTCAAACTTAACACACGAAGATCTGCAACATCAATTACGATACGCAAATATACATGCATTGAGATCGACTTGCAAAAACTAAGTGAAAGAGTTGAGGAACAGGTATCTCCCTAATTAAATCTCAATTAAACATTATTTTATCATTGCGTTATTATTATTATACTATCTATGTCTGTATACATGAAAAACAATGAAAACGATAATGCATCAGTCATTTTTAAATTTTCACTCCAACAAATGTTTGTAATGGATCCAAATCTAATATAAAGATATATATTTTTATATGCGGAAAGGGATTGTAAAGTTTTTCCGAAGTCATGAAGCCTACGAGGAACTTTACTTTTACGACTTATTGAGGAGGGGGAAAATTTAAACCGGTTTCAGAGTGGTGGTGGTGGTGGGGAAACGTCCCCCCTTTTCCCTTTTTTAGGTGTGTATGTCCGACTGAAAACGAAAATAGTCGAATTAGCGTGACTTCAAAGAATGAGATAGTAATTTCCCATTCTTCCTATTATGTTTACAAGATTATATCACGATTATATAGAGGGGAAAAAATAATCGTCAATTGCAACTGATCTATGCGTAAAAGTTGTTCCATAATATGGAGATTAGGAGAAAAACAATTAACAATTAATTATAATAAATTTAATATTGCCGCAATTGGTCGGATTTTTGGGGAAAAAAATGGAAAAAGTCTTAATTTTTGTTACATGATTTTGAACTCAAAATATTTATTTTTCTATAATATAAATAATCAAAAGTGAGGATTCCTAATTGGTGAGTACTGAGTAACATGGTGTAACATCGTAACATATCATAACCCAGCTTTTTTTCCCAGCATTGTCCGTCCCCACAGTTAAATCAGAGCTGCGTTGTAGTTTCGACAGAGGGTTTTTATTTTTTTAAACAAAATTATGCTATGGAAGCTGTTAAATGTACCTAATGGGCTCTTTTCTTGTAACTATCAATTATGTCTCCTCTCATTCTAATAAATATTAGAAAGCTCCAAAATGCCTATTTTATTTGAACCAAAATTAATCTGACTTTTTACCATAAAGAAACTGAAACACCTAAACTTTATTCCCTTTGCGGTTATACTTAAAACAAAAGGTATTTTTTTATTTTATTTTTCCTTTATCTATATACCATAAAACAATAAAGCACCTTTTCCGCTTAAGGGGGTTTACCCATGTAATGGGTTCAAAAAACAAAAACAAAATTTTTTTTCCATGAATTGTTTCCTTAACATGTCTAGAATAAGGGGGCAAAGTGATTTTTAAAAATTCGAAGTCGTTATAAAGAAGCAGGTGATAGAAGAGCAGCTGTTCGTAGCGCTAAGTTAAGATTTTCATTGTTTTAATCGGACTTGAAACTTTAAACGCGTTTTTCTCAAAACTGTATTTTTCAAACTTTCCTCCATCATATCTCAAGAACGGTTTAACCGAACGTTTTCCAATTTATAGGGCAGACTCAGCCCAAATA
Source organism: Trichonephila inaurata madagascariensis (assembly GCA_019973955.1). Lineage (NCBI taxonomy): Eukaryota > Metazoa > Arthropoda > Arachnida > Araneae > Nephilidae > Trichonephila > Trichonephila inaurata. Next base: position 126,408 of record BMAV01016968.1, on the reverse strand, counting down.
TAAGCATCAATGAAATGTTTTAGAGGTGGTTGTGTTCAGAGCGCTTATAACTCAAGTTCTATTGAATATTTTTGTGGCTAAAATGTTATATAAATACTCTTAAGATACATATAAATAAATGATAAAAATCATAAAGTTCTATAATCCAACTGGTCTTCAAAAAAATTTCCTAAAAACGCTTAAAAACAGGCTGTCACATGGATGAACCCCCTTAAGTAAGATTTGAAATTTTGAAAAGAAAAAATCGTTTCCCCTTTCCCGTATATACACTTTTTTTCCCCTCTCTCAACACAATTTTTCACAAAAACACACCCCGGCACATACAAAGAGTTCAAAATAATTATTTAATTACATCAAAACCATAAAACAAAACTGAAATGTCCTTGAGAAAAACCCAATAGCTGTTATTCACCAATTTAAAACAGTAATAACTACTAAAGGGAAGAAACAGATAAATGGGGCCCTTTCCGGTTTCCTTTTTTAACCAAAAAAATTTTTTCTTTGAATCGTTTTGTTTGTAATAACCCCTTATTTTTACTAAAGTTTACTTATATCAATATTTAATATGGTTTTTTAAACATTTTGAAAAAAATTTTACAATTCGTATATATATATGTATTAATACTATATCATTACCATTATAATGACCCGAGATGGATTTATATTTAAATATATATATATATATTAATAAAGAAACTGGATTTTATTACATATAACTTATTATCATTTTGAACAAGGTTGAAGTAAAAATTAAGAAAAGAACGACTGCGAAAAATTTTAAAAAGAAAAAAATATCATGACACATCCCTTATTATCAAAGGCTATTTTGATAACTGGCTCACTATCAAGGAAGTTAATTGCTTTACTTTCTAAAGGGGGAAATAATGTAAGGTTTAAGTGGGAAATCCCAAACCAAATAATTTCCGGAAAACAAACCGAGTGAGGAAAAAATTTTAAACTAATTTTTCCCTTTCTTGTTTCGTTTATATTTTATGCCGGGGGGAATTGTTATCTTAAAAATTTTTGGGTTCAAACTATTTAAAAAGTTAGAGGGTTTTTTTTAAGAGATCTAACCCGGGTTTAAAAAAATTTTTCCCTTATAAAAAATAGTAAAACTTAAAATGAATGGATAATGTCAATTAAATTTGTTATATCCCAATGTTTTCCCCAAATTTACTATGCTAGGTTGAAAAGGTTTTCATTTTATTTTACATTTAATGTTTATTAATGTTTCAATTTAAAAAAGAAATTTTTTGGGAAAGAAAAATTCTTTTATGTTGAATAGTTTCCTTTGGGATTTAAATACAACCCCTTTTTTTTATTTTTCATTTTTTTTTTTACCCGAAACATCCTTGTCTTCACGCATACAAAATTTTTAAAAAGCACATTCATAACATTTAATTTTTAAAAATGAATTATTTAAATGTTTAGAAAAGAAAAGGGGAGCAAAAGCAACTAATGTTAATAATTAGAAAGGAAGTGTCAAAAATATTTTGTAAAATTATTTTTTTGTTTTTTAATGTGGAATTTTAGTTACAAGCAAAATTTTTTAAAACCAACCATTTTCAGATTTTAAAAAATTTGGCGAATTCTGTGAAATTTAAATTTGGGAAAAATTCCTTGCTTTTTAAAAAAATTTTAAAAAATTCCTTTTTGGTTGTTTTAAAATTATTTAAATAATATATAAATAATAATAAAAAAATATATAGAAAAAATACTATTAAAATTTTATTAAAAAGAAAAATTTGAAAAAAAAAGAAATTAATTTTACTTTTGATTTATTAGCAAGAAAATTTTTTGGGCTATTATTTTTTTATATTATTTAAAAAAATTTAAAAAAAAAGTCGAAATTTCTAATAACCAAAAAACCGGTATATAACGGGACCCCCCGAAACAAAAATTGGGTCAAAACTTAAGGGTGTGGGGAAAAACGCCAGGTATAAAAACGTTAGCTTTAAAAATAACAAAAAAAGATGAGCGTAAAAAAATTATTTAATGTACCGAAAATATTAATTTAAAAGAAATGACTTGTCTTATGAACTAAAAAAAGTTGTAATTTGAAGATACTATTTTCAAAGTTCGATAATACCCCCGAATAAAATGACTTCAAAAAATAAAAGAAGGGATACCAATATTTCGATTTCTTCTTGTAAAAAAGGGGGGCGCGTTATACTTTGGGGAAAATACCCAAAAAAAAAAAAATTTAGTTTTTGGTATAGGTGCACGTTTTAAGACGATTTTAGGTAGATTAAATTTTTTTAAAAAAATAAAACAAATATTTCGGGTAATTTTTTCAGAATTGTTTTTTTGTATAAAGTGACAAAAATTTTAAAGTGTGTGTGTGTGGGCTATTAGTCTCCCCACAACTGTTTTTTGGGAAAAGTTTTTTTACTAAATACAGAAAATGATTTTTCTTTACGGAAAATTTCTTAAAAATTATTTAACAAAAACAGTTTTTAAGAAACCATTTTAATTAAAACGTGAATAAGGGTTAAGTTAATGAATGAAGAATTAATAAAGCTTAAAGTATATTTTTATCAATTAAAAATGTGTATTTTGAATTATATAATTATACAGTCTTGTTTATGATGAGTAACATTATGTTAGAATTTTTTTTTTTCCCAAAATATTTTATAAAAGTTTAAATTTTTTCCCCCACATCTTCAAATTATGTGCATCTAAAAATATTCTCTCGAAATATTAATTAAGATCATGCGTTTATTTAACTATTCACTAGTTTATGAGAAAATAAAAAATTAATTATTACATTACGGTATAATTAAATTTTATAGAGTAATCAAATTAGCCTAAACAGTAATATCTGAAACAAATTAGCACATTTTTAAATGACTGCAAATTTAGATTTGGAACAGTTAATAGTTTTGTTCAATATTCTTATATATTTGATTAAAAATAATAAAGAATGGAAAAATAAACTTTAACGCAGTACCCAGTTGAGATTTTTACACGCAAGCAAAGGGGTAGGGTTTTTAATTTTAAAAAAAAAACTGTGTTTTTTTGATTTTATAAAACAATTTTTATTTTCATTTTACCCACATAATTTTGGGATTTTCAACACATTGCTTTTAAATTTTACAATTTTCACCTTTCTCTCTTCTCTTCTTTTATATATATATATATATATATATATATATCTTTTTAAGTCAATAAAATGCTTTTATTCATCCATTCAGTTCAAATATATTTTAAGCTTAGTGGATGACACTTGATGTTAATACATTTTTTCAAAATAATTCATTAATTAAATTAAAAATCAATAAATAGCAAAAAACAAGGTAATTTAGTCCAACAGCATATATAAAAAAGGAAAATCACTCTTGTGTCCCTTAGCGCAATGGATAGTGTGTTGGTTAGTTTGTGTTTTATGGCGCAAGACCCAAAGTTTTTTATACTGCGCCAAACATTCATAGGTCTGTTGTCTGTAGGGGAAAAGGGGAAAATTTGGGATGACAAGATGGAGGGTCGAAAATAGAGAAGGATCACGGGGTACTCGAGGTCGTGACACCGTGTTTCCCAAAGATAGTAAAACCGCTTGGGAAAAGGAAAAGATAAATAGGGTACATGGAGTGACACCCGTACCACCAAAAAGAAGGTGAGCCCCTGAGGGCTATAGTGTGTTGACTGTATGGTGTGGAAAATAATAGTCCAACACCTATTTAGTAAAAGAAAATTTCAAGGAAAATCGCTTCTATTTTTACTCTTTATTTGTGACTCTGTCATATATATATATAATTTTCTGTTAATTGTAATATTTAAAAAAATTGACTAAAATAAAATTTTTTTTAAATTGACCTAAGTAGGAAATGATTTTTTTTTTATATTACTTGTTTTACGTTAACAAAAATAGTAACATAGTAATTTCGTCCAAAGGAACGTGACTTTCAAAACATCACTTAACCTGGTTGTGTTGTCAAAAAAACACATTCAAGGAAACACTCATAAATACAATACTGCAAACATGTCTTTGCATGCTTCCAAATAGCACATATTTTAAAAATTCAGACAAATAAAAATTTTACTGAATAAAAAAAAAGATATTTAGGAATGATTGTCACTTTTTTTAAAAAATATTTGCCCAAATGTTAGAGGTAAGAATAATAGACGTCATAATAATTTTCAGGAAATAAGAAATTAAATTGTTTTTTATTTCCAGGTTATTGGATCTAATCCGCTGCATCCGGTAATACTGCCATTAAAAAAATCAAACGGAAGTATCACCTGTTAAAAGTAAAACCATCTTTTCTGCAAGCGTTGTAATGGTCAACTTCAAAGTGACGCAATGAAAGGAACTTTGCATTTTTCGGGGAATACTTTAGAAATGTCCACTTCTAAACGGAACTTCAAATCGAATCTAAAACTTCCGTTACAGCGTAAGGAAGTTTACTATTTCGGTGAAGAAATAAAACAATCATCCGCACCTTTTAGAAAAAGTCCCGTCTTACAAAAACAGAATCAATTTTTGTGAGGAAATTTACAAGAGGAAACCAGTTTGTGTTTTTCCGAAAGAACTTTTACCTTCTTCCGGAATATGGGGCATAACTAAATGCGAAGTTTGAGCTGAAATAAAAATAGGTTTATTGTATTGATTTTTTTTTTTGAGGATGTTTAGAGAATTTTAGTAGACAGAAATTATTCTCATTATGGAAAAGCCTATTGAAGAGTATTTAACAGTAAAATGTGAGAACACTTTGTTAATTTAGTGATCTGGAAATTAATCTGTCATATGAAGTAGGGTTTTGCAATCCCGTGTTATGTATTCAATCCCGGGATTTCGGGATTACATTACACAAATCCTGGTTAGGTCCCAGGATTAGGATTGGACTATTTATGAAAATTACTTACCCATTATAGCATAGGTAAAGTTACACAACAAAATTGAAAACACAATTAAGGTATCCGACTAAGTTCGGAACCGTGATTTTAAAAAAGCGCATAAATGGATAATTTCCTTTAATTTAGTGTTACTTCGATTAAAATACATGTATAAAATTGTTTTAAGGATATTTTGAGAAAAAAAATTATTTAAATAAAATATTTTAGCAAAAATTTAACTTAGAATAATCTTTTTTCAAAATGTTCTCCTTTTATGAAAAAGGCTTCTAAAATAATAATACTTTGTTACTTTGTGTGTGTGCTTAGATAAAGTAAAGACTTCTCCAGAGAGTCTGAACTAGGAGTTTTGAAAAATTCACATTATTTTCAGAATTACCACCAAATGAAATAATTATCGGCGTTTTTTTTCTTAAAATTGCTCTCCTCTGTTGTCGTAAAATATGGATAAACCCACTTCAAGTTATTAACATTTCAAAAATTTAGTTGACCCTTTCTTTAGAGAGGTCTGAACTATATACAGGAAAAAATATTATTATAATAGAAGCATTTTTCACAAAAGGGAATTTTTTGAAAATTTTTCAATCTATGTTCATTTTTTGTCAAAATATTTTTACTTAAATAATTTTTATTGTAATACTATTTTTAAAACGATTTTATATATATTTTCTAATCTAAGTGACACTAAATATTATAAATATTATCCATTTATGCTTTTGAAAAATCACGGTTCCGAACGCCCGGATACCTAAAATTGTTTTAATAATATTATTATTCATTGAAACAAATTAAAAAACAAAATTCATCACAAAAATAAAAAAAAAATAGTACATAATGAAATTTTAAAAACATTTCTTCATTTTTCTTGCTTTTGTAAAAAATTTTTAAAACTACAGCTTCCCATCGTTTTATCGTTAAAATGGCTTTATATTTGTAATAAATTGTCCTGAAAAAAAAAAAAATTCGTTCAGACTCCACACTGTAGGTTTTATCGTCATTAAAAAACAGTATTTTTTCCATGTAGTCACCACGTATCCCTCCATTTTCAAAAGTAAGCAGTTCTTTTTGCATTTTTATTACACAGTGTTTCAAATCTAATAGGCTTCATTGGTGCATAACTCTTTTATAACTTTATCTAGTTCTTCTCACACTTAATGGTTTTTTTGTATAAATTGATTCTGTTTTTGAATCAGAATGTTAATCTATTTCGAGTGTTACCTTATTTGAAAAATAGATCCAGTTGCATGAGCTGTTAGTAATGTAGTTGGATTTGAAGCGTCTTTCTTTCGCCGGTCCATTATTAATACATAAGCATTTAATTGAAGAAGGAACTTTGCGAAATATCTTCCTGAGACACTGCTTACACCATTGTGTAAGTGTTGCAGTAAATTACTTAAAACTGGACTTCCTCACATACCAGAAATGAGAGCTGCATAATTTCAACTTAAAGCACTGTTTACATCTTTAAGTTCTTTAGCGTTCTTTTAGTATGCTGTAAACAGATTCGATTACGATGGCAGAGTGCTTCCAGAAGTTACTTTTACTGGTACTCTACGTACATATTTCATTTAAAAAAAATATAACTTTTCAGAAAATTAAATGCTTAGAAAACTTTGATCAGAAAAAAATTTCGATCTATAATTCAGTCAAAAATTAAATTCCGAGATTAGTTATTTTAATCCCGGGATTTCGGGATCCCGGGCTGTTAACATAAAATGAAAGGGGTAGAAAAAGCTTAAAATATATCAAAGCTAAAAAAAAAATTTCCCACGATTACAGATCTTCTTATCAACGTTAACTTTTTCTGTATCCGAATTAGGAGTTTTAACAATATGAATAAATTAAGTTTTCACTTCAAAAATATATAAAAACTTTTCTAAAACTAAAGAAAGCAAAAACAGAATATTTCTTTTTCGTGGAAAGTCCATTGCCCTTACCAAATATTGTCAGCAAGCTGCCTTTTTTGACAGTCTGATGAAGGGTATGTGGTTTCCGTGTATTCAAGATATTTAATTGTGTTCGTCAATAACCGTCTTAAACTCATTTTAATATTTTAATTGTGTTTGGACATTTGTGTGGTACTGTTATCAACTAACGTAGGTGTATTTGTCAATTCCTACAATTAGATCACTAAAACCCTAAATATTTTTTAAATCCTAATATTAACTCATTTACCCTATATATTTATTTATTTATATATACATCTTGTTCAAATTTTCAATCGTTAATAAAATACTTTCTATTCATCCAATCAAGTTTAAATACATTTTTTAAACTTGTAGTGTATGGCCCTTGATGTTCATACCGTTTTTTCAAATATTAATTCACTAAATTTAAAAATGAATAAATATTAACATACAAAAATAATTGTTCAATAGCATGTATAAAAATGAAAATTGTTCGTTGCGTCCCTGAAGTGCAATGAATAGCACGTTGGATTTCTAATCCAAAGATCATGGGTTCCAATCCCACATGGGATGGCCTAGTTTCTGAGAATGTGATTTCTTTTTACTATACTGTTTTATTATAATAAATAAATTTAATTAATGAATAAATAGTAACAAACAGTCAAAATTGTTCAACACCCAATATAGAAAGGAAAATGAAAAATTGCAAGGGAAATTGCTTTCTACTTTGTCACTTAATATTGTAATTTTGTCATATGTAGAACATATTTATATTAATTGTAACTATTTAATAAAAAGTAACTAAAATGAAAATTTTCTTTGTTGACCTAAGTAGGAATTGAGTTTATTTTTTTTTATGTTACTTGTTTCAAACAACCTAGAGATAATTTATCCATTTATTTTGATGTTTTCCTTAAGGTATCCGACCACGTTCGGAAACGGGATTTTAAAATAGCGCATAAATGGGTAATTTTCATGATATTTAGTGTCACTTAGATTATAATACATGTATAAAATTGTTTTATATATATATATAAGGACATTTTGACAAAAAAAAATTATTTAAATACAATCTTTCGGCAAAAAATTAACTTAGAATAATCTTTTTGCAAAATGTTTTCCTTTTTTGAAAAATGCTTCTACTATAATAATATTTTGCCTGTATATAGCTCAGACCTCTGTACAGAGGCTCAACAATGATTTTTGAAAAATTCACATTATTTTCAGAGTTACAACCCATTGAATAATTATCGGCGTTTTTTCTTAAAATTTCTCCCTCTCTTGTCGTAAAAATTGGATAAAAACCCACTTTTAAAGTTATATATTTCAAAATTTAGTTGAGCCCTCTACAGAGGTCTGAACTATATACATGCAAATATTATTATAATAGAAACTTTTTCCCAAAGGGAGAATATTTTGAAAATGGGTCATTCTGTGTTAATTTTTTGTCAAAATATTGTACTTAATTAATTTTCATTGTAATACTATTTCTTAAAACAATTTTATATACATTTTCTAATCTAAGTGACACTAAATATCATAAATATTATCCATTTATACGATTTTGCAAAATCACGGTTCGGAACGTAGTCGGATACCTTAACGTACATTTTTTTCTTTTTGAATATTTCTATGTTAGCAACAGATTTGATTTGATATTTAATTAAGTCCACACTTTAAAGCAACACGAATGCTTTTGGAGATGGAAATATTAAATTTAAACTACACTTCAGGGACTTGTACGACACCTGAACATATTAGTCACAAAAGAAGAAGGTTGGTATTATCAAACTAATGTAATCCTATGTGTATTTGTTCTTAAGCCCGAGATCGCTTTTTATTTTCTGTTTCATTGTATTTTTCCACCTCCTTCCACATTTTTCTTTGTTTTGTACTATTGTTTTTTACTAATTTCTTCATTTTTTAACCTAATCCTGTACATTATATATAACGATTCTCTATATTTTAATTTTCTTTAATTTATTATAGTCCTGAATCCTCCAAGACATCCCATGATATTTAATTATCGCATTTTTCATAACCTAAAAAGAAATATAATTCAACTGCGGCTTCAGCTCTAAAGAAAAGCACCACGTCATTAAATTTGTGCAGAGGTGATGCAACATTGCATCAGCTACCAAATTGATCTATCAGCAAGTTAAATTCTTCAAATCATGTGAGTAAAGAAAATTCTTGAACTTTCGGAATAGGAGTTTCCAAACTAAGATTATTTGGAATGAATAGAAGAATGTTTTCGTTCGTCGAATGGATTCTGTGTATATTTTGTATGTTTAGTAGTGTGTACGTTTGTATGTTTAAAATGCAATCGTAAATCAAGAAACGTAAGTAAATTTATAACTGTAATCAATATGTTTGTGTGCAAGTAAATATGCTCTAGGTCAGTTTCAATGAATTTGAAGCATTTAGAAGTAAAATGTATTTTACATGTATAGAGAAAGAGATATATATTAACATAAAATAAAAATAGTTAATAGCTTAAAAAGTGAATTGATAAATTTTCAAAAAGAGTAAAAATAGTTAAAATAAAAGAATGCCAATAGAGCATGGTTTTTTTAAAATTGAAATTGATGATTTTATTATTCGCATTCAAGGAATCTCTCTTGCACTTACTTTTCGATTTTTTAATGCCTTAACTTTTGGTCACCATTGTTTATTCACTAAACACAATTGACTGATATCAAATTGACCGTCTCAATTGTGCATTTCAAGTAGTTATCTTTAATTTTTTTCACAAAATTCTACTTGAATGTTTCAAAAGATTGTGCAAGAAATAGTCAATAACTCCTGAAAGATATAAAGCTTCCACCAAATTCTTCAATTGTTGTTCGAATATTGCACTCAAATTTTCTATTTTATTTAACCCAGTTCATCATCGTTCCATTTTATTGCATTTGTTTCCAAATATTGTTAAATTTTTATATTTCACTTATTTTTACTCGAGTCTTTTGGTTTTCCGTTTTCCCTCTGTCTCTTTCGCTTCCCGGAATAGCTTTCGCGTACGACTATCTCATCGATAAAGTGTCACCAGGTCATTGTAGTCTTATTCAAAACACATAACAGCTATAAAAAAACCAGCATTTAAGAAAACAAGTGTTGTTTGTGTTTTGTTATTGATGAGGTTTTTTAAGTGAAAGTGATATATAAGGGTGTTCGATTAAATCTCATTTTGATTACTTCCTGCTTCAGTTTGCTTTTATTTCCGTTTTCGATCATTTCTAACAGGCCCACGTGCAGTTCTCGAAGTTGTTTATGCAATTATTCTAAGGTATAAAAACTGCATTATTTTTAATTATATAGGTTGAACCAAAAGTCTTGCTTTGATTTTAAAAATTCATTACACAATAAGTGTTTTACCCTTTAACAGGCCATTTATTTCTAGTAAAGGTATATTAAGATATTTTTGTAATTGAAATTTATTTTAAGAAGAGAAATTCATTTAACTTATTAGATAAAAGTATTGAATTTTCTTAATTTTCAAAAAGTCATTCTTTGGATAACTGCAAAATCCTAAAAAAAGAAAATAGCTTATTTTGGACATTTAAAATTATGAATTGGTGGAAAAGTATACTTACCCCCCGCCATAAAAAAATGTTAATATAATAATTTTTAAATATTGTTGCGAATTTTTTTGTAAATAGTGTAAATAATTTGTATTTGGGTGTTTAATGCTTTTTATATTCCCTCTATGTGTTATATTTATTTCATGTTAAAATTGTACTATTGGGCAAGCAATGCCCCCCCTTACCTTTTATTGGCGATTCAATGAGAACTTGGCGAAATCTGGGGTAAACCAATTTGGGGCATTTTTTTTGGGGACCAATTTGGCGGAAAAATTTGGCAAATTGGCAACCTTTGGCGATTTTGGGAAAACCCCTGGAATCTTCTGGAGGGATCTTCCCACTAGTGTCACGTTCAGTGACACGAGCGGTTATATTTCTCGAATTTTTCTGTCGCGCCTATAAAAAAAAAAGATGCTCGCCGGTTCGGGGGAGGGGGTCTGATTTAACCAGCGAAGAGTGAGGATTTTTCTTGACTAGCGATTAGCTCGGCTGTGCTTGTGAATAATTTTTTTACATACGGGTTTTTAAACACTCGTGACTGTGTTTGTTTTCTTTTGGGAAGGGGAAGACCTTTTCGGAGATTTCTGTGAATATTGCTGCTGAATACTGTTTTTAAAAAGGTTTGGGATTTTTGTTAATAAATTCGCATCGCTTTTTGAACAACGTTTATTTTTTTTTGTGATTTTTTATAAAAAACCTGGCCCTCGGATCTACCTAAAATATCATTAAACCCACCCAAAGTTTTAGTAGATTTTTTGAAAATTTTGTGCGTTCAGTTGTTGTTTTTTAAAAAATCCCAAATTGTCCATCAATGCTAGACAATCTCCATGAACAAAAAATATGGGAAATTTAAAACAGAAGAGGGTCCAGAAGGACCTCTTCCTTTTTAAAAACCCAAAACCCAATCAAGATGGGGAAAAGAAGAGACGTGCTCGGAATAACACCAGTGGAAACCCGTAAATATCTTCTGCCCCCGACGTGTGTTTAAAAAAACGGCCTAAACCAAGAGTGACCCCGGGGGGAAAAGCAACATTTTTTTTGGCCGACATGGCATCGATTTAAGAGAAAAATTTGGGTTTTCCCATGAAATGAAATCGCCCCCCGTTAAAAAACCAGCGCAAATTAAGAAATTTTTTGGAGAATCCCTTATTGATCCCAAATTTTTAAAAAAAGCGATGGTATGATGGTTCCGCAAGCGTTTCAAGGGAGTTTGCTTTTAAATTTTCATTAAACCCGGGATTTGAAAGGTATAAATGGAAAATTTTTAAAGGATATTTAGTGTCACTTGGGATTAAAAAAATGTATAAAAAATTTGGTTTTAAGAAAAAAGTATTACGATAAAAAAATTATTTAAGAAAATATTTTGTAAAAAAATGCAAATAAAAAATTAACCCATTTTAAAAATATTTCCCCTTTTGTGAAAATGTTTTTTTTATAATAATATTTTCCCTTATACACCCTTGGACCTCTGTACAGAGGTTCAACTAGAAATTTTGAAATATATAACTTAGAGGTGGGGTTCACCCCATTTTTTACGACAACACAGGGGAGAAAATTTTAAAAAAAAACGCCGATAATTATTTCAATGGGTTGAAACCCTTTTGGAAAATAATGTAAAATTTTTTTAAACATCGCATTTGGGAGCCTCTGTACAGAGGGTCTGAGTTTCCATACAGGTAAAAAAATTTATTATAATAGAAGTATTTTTCAAAAAAAAGAGAACATTTTAAAAAAAAGGGTTTTCTTTTTTTTTTACGGAAAAAATTGTTTTTAAAAAATTTTTTTTGTAAAAAATGTCCTTAAAACAATTTTATACTTTTTCAAATTTTAAAGGGACACTAAATAGCATAAAAAATTATCCATTTATGCGCTTTTTAAAATCACGGTTCCGAACGCAGTCGGATACCAAAACCCAGCTAGTGAGGCACCGTAAAACTAAAAAAAAAATATCGCCAATTTTTTGGGAATAATTTTTTAAAAAGGTTTAGGTTGCATGTTTATAAAGAACAAAAGTGAAATAAATGTTAAAGAACAGTTGGCAGGAGCTAGAAGACCGCTTACATTCCTTGAGCCACCAAGGGTTACTAATTTAAATGGGTTTATAAAAAAACCACAACAGTACCCTTTCAATATATCCAAACAAACATATGTTTAATTATAATAGTTTGACCACCCAAAAAAATATTTTATAATCAGGGCAAGACTTTTTTGGGTTTCCCTTGCACTTAAAAAGTATTCTGATATAGGCCTTTACCTCTTAATTTTAAAAGTGCATAATTAATTTTCCGAAACTTTTTAAAATATTTATCTTTTAGAACTGAAATTGAAGTACAGTCAGGACGTTTTAAGGCATGGGGCCAACCGGGGCCCGGCCCCAGGGCTCAAGGGAACCCCGTCTCGATCTTGGGTTCAGCCTTTTAAAAAGATCAAAAATTCAAACAATTTCAGCGGTCAAATATTATTTCTGGTTGTATTCCCCCCGAAAAACTGGAACGGACGATGTCAACTGGTAATATGTGATGATCGTCGTCCTTATTCCAACCAAATACACCCTCAAATATTCCCAAACAAAAGGTAATAGTCGGCCCCACTTGGTTTGTACAAAATTTTAAATCATGGGCCCTTTATTTGTTTTAGGTTATTGTTTGTACGAGTATTTAAAGGTGTATGCTATATATTGTCTACTTGTAAGGGGGCATTGAGGGGCCCAGGGCCTCAAGAAGCTTAAATGTTTCTGAGTCTAGTTAGAAATAAATAACAAAAGAAACTAATGCACACACGAAAATCAAAAGAGCTCAACCTTACGAGTATACAATCAACTATGAGAGGCCGAAAATGGCAATTGTATGGAAGAAAAAAAGAGTTATCAGCCCCTACCCATGTAGTTAGCTTAATGGAAGAAATCAAGGTTATCCAAAAGGTTTACGTGGTTCCACAAAAAAATCACCTCAAGAATTTGTAGCCCCGAGATTAACGGTTTTGGGCCCGTGTAGGGGTCTTCTTTTTCTCTCTTATATATATATATATACAAAAAGAGAGAGAGGAAAAAAGAATAAAAAATTTTCCAATAGAGATAAATATAAGAGCATCCTACAAATTGTTATAGTGTAAATGCCGGGAAGATCAATACGTGCCAAACAGCAAAAATGAAACTGAATATTGTTACTATAGAAAGAAAAACTTGTATTAATTTTAATATTAGTGTATAAATTGTAGCTCTTATTTTTTCTTTTTATATTTTTAGATAATATTTGACCCCCTTTAAAATTATCATGACACTTTTTTAGGTAATTATAATAAAACTAGATTTTTTTTTGAATAAAAAGTCTATCATTTTGTAAGTATGCTCAATGTGCGCAAATATCAATAAGTTGTATGCGGTTTTTTTTATGCAAGCAAAAAATAATAAATAAAAAAATAAAAAAAACAATTTTTTTTCTTTGTAATTAACATGCTTAGCAAAAAAAAAAAATGTTTTATATCCTTTTTTATATCTATTTTACAAAAAGTAAAAAACGAAAAAATTTAACACTTTGACAGCACTTAATAAACATTACAACAATGATTATCTGTTTCACTACTTTCAGCCCAACCCTGTTTACAATCCAGCTTTTGCTCTTTTCATCAGCAAGAATATATTTTTCTTTTTAAAATTTTTATCTTATTTTCCCAAACAAAAAAAAAAGAATTATATTAAAAAAAGATCAATAAACAAAAAAATATTAATTTCGAAGGTTTAATTTAGCTTCTTCAGCATTGGTTTTTCAATTTATGTCTTCAAGGGAAAAAGGAAATTACTTCATTTACTTTAATTAAGCTCACAATGGCCCTCGAATCAGGTCAGAGCGTTATCTATGGACAACTAAATTATTAAGCCCTTTTTGAAATTTAATTTCTTTCACTAGTTCAGAACGTAAAAAAATTTCCCCCCATTCAAACACCTGCAAGGTTAGGGCTGCCCTAATTTTCCCTTTAAAATATTTTTTGAATTTTTTTATATGACGGGGAAAAGTTAATCTACATCATTCCAAATTTTTCACGCCCTTATTATAATAAAAAACAAATTATATTATATTGGGGATTAGTTTAAAAATTTCCCCTTTAAGTGTTTTTTAAAAAATAAATGTCAGTATTTATTCTTTTTTAAAGGGTTTTCACAACAATGGTTTTTTGAAAAAAAAATATATCTGTAGGATAGTCAAATTCCTTTCTATTTGTTTTATTATTTATTTCCCTTCGTACCCTTTTTTACCAAACCCCCTAATATTGGAAAGAGTGTTCCAACATCATGTAAGATATTTTGGTTCGGAGTGAAAAAACAATCCTAAAACATGATTTTAATTTACAAATTAATAAAGTTTTTTTAATGCAAAGTGATGAGATCGAAATTTTGAGTTTTCAGATGGCTAACTTCGATACCCTCACCCGGGGTGCCGTTTCTTCATCTACGCGACCTAGATTTGTGGGAGGAAGTGTGATTGATCACCCAAATTCAGCATAATAGATATAATTTAACTGGTGTGCAAAACTTAAGCAACAATGTAAAAATTTGCAGATAGCCATGAAATTGCAGAAAAGGAGGTCTGAAGATCAGTACAGTGAACAAATAAGTCAGTAGAAACGTCATGCGGGGCAAATATCAGGAAAAACGTCAGAAGCGATGTGAGCGTAGGCAAAACGCGTGATGTCCACCCTTGCTCAACAGTAGAATAAAATGGAAGGGGAGACGCAATTCCATATTCGCGCAAGTCCCGGTGATGTTCGTGAAATATGGCTAGAAGAAACCCCCGGGACGACTTCGCATGGAAGAATGATGGGAAAGCTGGAGGAGGGCGTACCGTCACCAGTGTGCTGCAGAGCGGAATCAACAAAGGTCGTTTCGCGCGCGGAAAGCGTTCCAAACCACAGGTACAGCTTTTAAAAGGTTGGTGGTCCCCCCGAGGAAGACAACGAAAAGGGATACCGATATATCATCCGGGTGAAAGAGATCAAAAGCAGTCAGCAAGCGCCATTGCTCAGAAACTCTGTAACAACGGGTCGACAAGTGTCGGGGTTTACTATGGCCAAACTCCAAAGGGGCCTGTTCACCCGCCGCCCTGAACGCTGCCTCCTGTTGAAATTTGGGGCCCCCAACCACCGTTTACAGTGGGCCAAACGAAAACTGGACAACTGATCTGGGTCGTGCCCTCTTTACGGATGAGAGTCGGTTCGTACCAGAAGCGATTCTCAACGCTTTTTGGGAAGATCGGGACCCGGTTTTATCCCAGTAAATAAAGGAAAAACCGTTACGGTGGCCCTGAAGTTCTTGTCGAGGGGCATTATGCTGAACGGGCGAACTGAGCTAAAAATTTTCGACAGGGGTCTGTATGGGGATCGCTATTTTGAGGAGGTACTTCTTCCCCATGTAGTTTTTTTCCAAGTGCCATTGGCCCAAACTTCATTTTTATGGATGACAATGCACGGCCAATCGCACTCTTCTGTTGAGAAGCTGCGGGAAAGGAAGATATCACTCGAATGGATTGGCCAGGGTGCCCCCCAGATTTAAATCCCATCGAACATGTGGGGATGCTTTGGGAGACCTATTCCCCCTTTACATCATGGAGAACAACCAACAACTCAAACAGATGTTGATTGAGGAATGGGACCCACCCCAAAAAAGGGACCAACTGGTTCTGAGTATGCGGGCGGAAAAAACCCCTTGTAAGTAAGGGGAGGACATATACCATATTAAGGAATATCTGCTTGTTGTTCTTTCTGTTGGATAGACAATCATGAGTCGCGATACTATGCGTTCAATAAAGCTTGTTTTTGTTTGATTCTATACCGTATGCGTTGTATTCCTTTTTCAGTGCTAATATTTTCGTCATCCTTTACGTACATAATACTCTCCCTCATTTGAGAATTTTAAGTCTCTCAGATGATTTTTCGTGAAGTTATGGCAATAAACCCACCTGTTGCTTAAGTTTTGCACACCAGTGTATTACTATTCCAATATATTGATCCAAACAACACTAGTCTTACTATAGGGATGTAATCAGGAGTGATATAACGTAATTCTAAATTCTAAGTAAATAGTGCTTGAAATCCTAACCACTTTCCTTACGAGAAGTTATCCTAAGAATCTCTTTATCTACCTTAGATTCCTTAAGACGCTAAAGCCCGTTCTATAATTACACTTCATGGCCGCGGTAGCCGAGTGGTATAGGTATCGGACCGTGGCTTACCTTGTCATGAGTTCGAGCTCAGTACCACTAAAGACCCGCCGTGTAGGGCAGCGATGCACGTTAAATCTGTCGAGAGCTGAAACGTGCTCCCTTTGGTGTGGTGTAGTAGTTAGGAGAGGGGGGTGCCAGCTCAGGTGTCGTCCACGTCACTTGACCATGGTTCAAAATTACGTGGTCCGTCGCCAAAAGCCCTCCTGTAGCTGAACAGTGCGACGTTAATATTCAATCAATAATTACACTTCTATATTTAATATCTTACCAACAGCTCACGACGATCAACATCTCAGCTTTCTGTCTCCTTCTTCTGTTCTGCTATTCTCCCAAGCGAATACTAAAGCTCCAATATATATCTATTAACTATATAATCTGCACTTCGCGGTTTCTTCTTGAGAGGATTGGATTTAAAATAACGCCGATCTGGTCCCAAAGATTCCCCAAGAGGATTAGTGGGAAAATCCGATAAAGCCCCGTCACAAACTAAAAAAAATTTTTCTTTGGATAGAGGACTCGAAAGGGAATGTTTATTAGTGTCTCACTATGAAATAACGTGGAGACTATTGGGTTTCTGATTTTGAACTACGGTCAAGTGACAAAACCTGAATTCACATTCCGAACTTCCACACTAGGTCCTCTATATGGTGGATCTTCAGTGGTATTAAACTCCGATTTACTGACACACCACAGGTGTCCTCGAGATGACCACTAGGTAACCGTGGCCATTTTATGACGCAAGCAAGTCTATTAGTAAAAATTCGAGTTATATTAATGGTCACACTACAAAGCTGCACGAGGCTATCGGTGACGGACTTCGCAATTTTGAACCACGGTCAAGTTGTGACGGGCCCTATCTTCCGTTAAAATATTATACACCATTAAAAATTATACGGCATATCTGATGTGTTAGACGAAATCGAAGCCTCTATCTTGTTTATGACGTGCGGCGCCGAAGAACCCCATTGGCTAGAATTTCAAGCAACTTTTATTTGGAACTTTTTGAGCTCACTAGAAAGAAGTTGTTCGAAAGCCGTTGCTATAGCAACTGAGTAAAAATCGCACGAATTGGACGAAAAATTGCTTGAAACGTGTACGTGCGATACGGCCTTTAAACCGATTCTTCAAGTAATACCTGTGATTAGTGCTGTTAATACGGATCGTGAGCAAGATAAGTGATTGAATTATTTGTCTTAAAAATTTGGGATAACGATTTAGTTAATCGCTCTCTCGGCTTATGACACTTCTTGAAAGGAAATTGAAAGATAAAATAAAGTTATTGATTTTAAAATAATGGCTAATTATTTGGCGTCTTAAACTTTACCAGAAACCACACACACACACAGAGTCTGTATTCCAATCTTCTAACTTCCTCACTATTCCAACGGGAGGACCTTTGAGCAAAGACATATTTAACGTGCAACGGTTTCCTCTACACGGTGGATCTTCAGCGGCACCTAGTTAGATCTCATGACAAGCCAGTCACGAGTCCGGGATCTTGACCACTAGGCTACCTCGGCCACTCAATTAGTAAGATAGGAACAATATTTCTTAATTATATTTACAAAATAGAACGAAATTTTTTGAATGCATTAAAAAGGTCTTAAGGTATCCGACTACTTGTGACAACCTTTTTTTTGAAAAAAGGGAAATATGGGGACTTTTTTGTGATTTTCAGATTTATTTTGTATATTTAAAGAAAAAAATCCTAAAACTGAAAACAGAAAAAAAATTTATTATCATTAAAATCGGAAAAAACTGGTGAAAATGTACAAAAAATTACATAAACGGGGCCCGCACTGTACAAATATTTTATAAACAAATTCTTAATTTTTCAATTTTGATGTGTTACTTTGTTATTCATGTTCGACAGTGGCGCACACGAGGGGGTGTCCTAGGGGTCCGCACATCCCCCATAGCTCTTGATTTTATTTTTGATTGGGTATATTCCTATGTATACATTACGTAACATTTAATTATGTATGTTATTAATATATATAATTAATTTATTAATTAATGCTAATGACTTATTCAAAACTTAATTCTTTATTGTTTTTGTTCCTCAAAATCGACAAATTCAAAAGAATATGTTGGGCGGCGTATCGGAGCATAATACCAAAATGGTGGACTTTCGACCCTGGACACCCTACCTCTTGAAAAATTTTTGTGTGCGCTACTGATGTTTGAAATGACCTCTAGGATAAGAGATATTTTGATTTTTACAAAAACTAGAGCACTTTATGTTAGTGATTATATGAAATTGCGCAATGAATTATTTCCAAAACTTTTTGAGCTATCGCTATCCCCGTTTGAGCTTTTCGAATAAAACACACTTCGAGCAAAACGCATTTTAACACTAAAAAAACTTGTAGTTTTTGGTCTCTGTTATAATTGATATATTTATTATTTTTTAATCAAATACAAACTTAAATAAACTAATAAAAATCTGTTATTAGTTGCAAAAATTTTCTTGTAGAGTTTGTTATGCAATTTTTAAAAAAAATAAATTACATATTTTTTATTACTTACTACTTTCGGAACCGTGATTTTAAAAAAGCACATAAATGGATAATTTTCATGATATTTAGTGTCACTCAGATTAGAATACATGTATAAAATTGTTTTAAGGACATTTTGACAAAACAAAATATTTAAATACAATATTTTGGCAAAAAATTAACTTAGAATAATATTTTTCAAAATATTCTTCTTTTGTAAAAAATGCTTCTATTATAATAATATTTTGCCTGTATATAGCTCAGACCTCTCTACAGAGGCTCAACTAGAATTTTAGAAAAATTCACATTATTTTCAGAGTTACCACCAATTGAAATAGTTATCGGCCTTTTTTTTCTTAAAATTGCTCCCCTCTGTTGTCGTAAAATATGGATAAATCCACTTCTAAGTCAGATATTTCAAAAATTCTAGTCGAGCCTCTGTAGAGAGGTCTGAGTTATATAGAGGCAAAATATTATTATAATAGAAGCATTTTTCACAAAAGGAGAACATTTTGAAAAAATATTATTCTAAGTTAGTTTTTTGCCAAAATATTGTATTTAAATATTTTGTATTGTCAAAATGTCCTTAAGACAATTTTATACATGTATTCTAATCTAAGTGACACTAAATATCATGAAAATTATCCATTTAAGCGCTGTTGCAAAACCATCGTTCCGAACGTAGTCGGATACCTTAATTCAATATTTGAATTTGTATTTCATTAATTTATTTAGCTCAACAGGTATATTATTTATTAACCCACAGAAGACGAGAGATGTAAATTCTCGTCTTTTATTTTTCAACAGTTGGCAACATATGACGGAAATTCACGTCATTTGCAGAAATGCTAACCATTATAGAATCATTATCATTTTGCAAAAATTATTTTTGAAAATATTTCTCTTCAAAATAGTAATAATTTCTTTCGATAAACTTGTTTCTTTCGTTAACCTAAATTTTTATTAACAAAAAATGATTAGTACACACATAATGGTTGGCATCTGTGCCAGTGACGTAAATTTCCCTCTTTCATTGCTAACATGTGAAACTTTACATTTTTCTTTCAAGCTTATATGTTTTTGACACCATCATTGAATAAAATTTTCTTTCTTTTTTCTGGATTTTCAATAAAAAAACTCGTGTTTAGAAACAAATTTAGGACGCTTACCTTAAATGAATCCATATTTAATTCAGAAGTTTCAATTACCTAAATATTTAGTGATATTTCAAAGCAATTAGAAATATTTCCCAATCATTGATTTTTAAAATTAAGATAGCTCATCAATAAAAGCACCTACATTTGTAATTAAAAATTAAACTGGTATATAACAATGGTAGATTGAAAAGTTCTCGAGATAAACTGCAAAATAATTCATCGCATACAAACTTTTTTTTATTTTTCAGTGTGTGTTCCCGATTCACTTTTACAATAATTTCCTAGATGTTTACGCACCTTTGTTTAGTGCGTGGATCACCTTCTAAGCTCCCTCCACCAAATTTAAATATCTTAATTCTATTGGCAACAGTTGAATATGAAGGAGCAGAGGACCCAAGCACATTCCAATTTCATTTGATTTTAATACTGCTAGAATCAAAAAGTTCCCGGAACGGTCCACTACATACCCGCAGGTGTCTGTTGGTGGGGAAATATCTGTGTCAGGGGTTGGCAGCACTAATAAGGAAAACACACAGCCATCTAAAATCCGTTTCCTGTACTGTTGGCATTAGCTGCAGATCATTTCCGACAAAGCAAATTCTTCACTCGTCAGATTTTGCAATGTCGTTTGGAGCAGCGTGTAAACATCAAACTCTGTGTATTGCTCAAGAAATAACCTTCCGAGACTATTGAGATGCTGAAGAAAGCATACGGGAACAATTCCACCACCTGAGGATTTTAAATTGCTTCCATGGCTGAAAATGAAATTGAAGGAACATTGTTTTGTGGATTCAGATGAGGGGATCCAAAATGTGACGAAGCAACTGAAAGGCCTCTCAAAAACAGGAGGAAAGCAGGATTACAGGAGGGTTTTGAACAGTTATAAGAAAGCTGCAACAAGTTTGTGGATGTGCATAAGGGCAATACTTTGAAGGCGAATAAGATTAAATTATTTTTCTTTTCTTTAATAATTTGTAATTGACCTATTTCGGGAATTTCTTGAACCTACCATGCATACGTCACGCTCTTAAGCAACATGAAAGTTATTGGTGAGGGACCACGTAATTTTAAACCATGGTCATTCGACGGGTACAATACCTGAGCTGGCATCCCATTTCCGCGACAACAGAAGTACTTTGAGCCTCAAGAATTTTAATGCGCAGCACCCCCTCTACATGGTGGATCTTTAGTGGTACGAGATTTCGGATCCACAACTCGACAATGCCAACCACGAGTTCGCGATGATGACCACTCGGACACCGTGGCTACCCAATCTTATTCTGAAAATTTGCATGAACTTTATTTGCGTTCACGTTTTCTGTTACGAAGTACACTGTAATGAAGTATTTTGGTTTTTTCCATCTTCAACTCTCTACACGAGAACAGCAACACTAGAG
>BMAV01016968.1:87364-104584 GCA_019973955.1 Trichonephila inaurata madagascariensis | reverse complement strand
CCCCTTCCATACAATAACAAAGTATTGAATTCATTACTATTATACTTTGATGCTAAAACTATACTTGATTAAATGCTACCCACGTATAAAAACGTCTCACTTAGCCAAGGTGTTGATTTCCTCGGACGTATATATATGTTTTTCTGAAGTAATATCTTCTCTGTGCACTGCCTTTCATAAAATTATTCCGAAGGCTTTGCAGTACAATAAAAAAAAAACCTTGTTAGAGTGTTTGCAAAGGATTTATTTATTTCAGAGAATGTTTGTTTAGTTATTCTTTTTCTCCCCTCCCCCCCTATGCATCACATACCCACGATTACGTGGAAAACGGTGGCATTGGGAAGCGAATCCCGTGTCTTCTAACCCTTTCGTGAGCCTTGGGAAGATTACTTCCCATGTACATGATCTTACAAAATACACCTGAGGGAAGCGCAAAACCTATTATAATATGTTGGCCTTGCTATTATAACGATGGGAAGACTAATTCCCCATACTAATCTTTTATTTTCTTATTGACCTTGCCATCATAAATATTTTCAAACTGTGGCAAGCGAACAAAAGAAATAGAAGTTTAGACCAGCTAAAATTCCGTTTTTCATTAGCTCGTCAGGTGATAGTTGGATATTCTTCAAGAAAAAGGAAAGGACGTCCCATTAGCTTCCGAGTAAAATAGTGTGTAGTTCCGAATGATGTAAGCTTAGCCAGTGTGGGAAATTATATGCTAAACTTGGTTTCCAACTATAGTCGATGTAGGAAATGTAGCAGAAAAGGACAAGAAAAGAGGAATGTGCAGAATGTGATGTCCCATTCTGTATTGTGCAACATGCTTCTCATCTTTCCATGGCAAATAATTGCCGTTGCATTTAATTTTCTTTATGACGGTGCATGGTTAATTGGAAAGTATTCTCCCCCCCCCCCTCCCTGAAATTTAAACGCAGACATAAAATAATCTGCAAAATAAAATGAATTTCCTTAAATGCCATTGTTTAATTGTTAATAAAACATAAAAAACTGCGAGAAATTCAAAAGAGAAATAAATGCCCCATGAAAGGGTTAATCAGTTACGTCATCGTATCTTTTAATCAGTTTCAGTTAAGGGAGAGATTGATTATAAACCGTACAATTTATCAAGATAAGTGTTAATTTTTGTAAATATTTTTTTTGTATATGGTAAGAGTCCATGAGGTCAATGTCCATAATCTGTTTTCTCAAATTAACTGTGTTTTTTTCCGGTATTGATATGTACCGTCATTTCTGTAATGGTAATTTCATTGAAAATACTATAGATATGTTATTTTTACAAAATAAAATATAGCAAGAGAAAATAAGAAAAACGACTTACATAATATAGAAATTAAAATATTATGTATAAAATATTGTTTAAATAAGTTAACACATATCACCTCACCACATCAGCATGTTAACATATAAACTAAAAATTGAAACTTTTTAATATCAAACAGTTCTTTACAAATAAGTACTATAGGAGGATTTGCTTGTGAAAATACATATTTGGAATTTCGTAAAAAATTTTAATTGCTTGGTCTTTCGGCTGTTACACTAATCTAAATATTCGACAGAATTTTGTTAGAATTTCTGTAATGGATTCCTTGATGATTTATCAGCAGATTTAACGAACTAAATCAAATGATTTGGGATATCGATAAAACTTTGCGAAAACGTATAAACAAGTATTTTTCTAAAATTACTTAGAGTTTCACATGAGAAATAAGTCAAATTTTTAGAGACATTTTTTTTCTATTTTTATTAAATCAAGCATTCTAAATTTTGCTTTTAATTATCTTGTTTTTAGACCAGTGCTTTTCAAACTTTCAACGTTCGCGACTCAATATTCAATCACAATTTTCATCGTACCCCTCTCCCATACAAAAAACCGTCGCCAAAAGCCCTCGTGTAGCTGAACAGTGCGACGTTAATATTCAATCAATCAATCAATCCCCATACAATAACAATGTTTGAATTCAATAATATTATACCTTGACGCTGAAGCGGCAATACGACTTTAACCTCTTAAATGCCACCTGTGTATGTAAATGTCTCACTCAGTCAGTGCATTAATTGCCCCGAACGTATTTATACGTCTTTCCGAATTTCGATGTTTTTCTGAGCACTGCTATCCATAAAATTATTCCAAAGGCTTTGGAATGCAATGCAATGACCTTGACAGTGTTTACGAAGGATTTACTTATTTCAGAAAATGTGCTTCCTTATTTCTTTTCTCCCCCCCCCCCCATGCATCACATACTCCTACCTACGTGGAAAACGGTGGCATTGGGGAGCGAATCACATAACCTTTATTTGGTATTTAAGCGTTTAATTATAAACGGTACAAATTACCAAGATAAGTGTTAAAATTTTCATATAATTTTATATATGACAAACCCATGGGACCACCAGTAATTATAAAACTTTTTCCTAACTTAGTCTTGTTAAATTAATTATCAAACACGCGTTATGCAGTACTGAAACATTTATAAGTGAGTTATATTAGTGTAAATATGCATTTTACTTTTTATTACCTCAGAATGTATTTTATTTACTTTCAGTAAATTAATTATTTTTTTAAAAAATTATCTTTTGTTTTCAACTTTTCAATATGCTCGTGCCCCCCTGGTAAGGTTATCACGTCTTCGTAGGGGGCACGCCCCACAGTTTGAGTAACGCGGTTTTAGACGCATTAATAAAAGTTTTGGTATTTTAAATCTCTATATACTATATTAGAAAAGCGACTCGAACTCATTCACTCACTCACAATATTTTCGGATGTATTAAACATACAGTTTTGAAATTTTAAGAAATATTCCTTCCGATGAGTAAACATCCGATAAGAACGAGTTTTCCGAAAATCGGCTTTCAAATAGGGTTGCGTGGGCGTTGAAGACAAAAAAAATTCCATTTTTGAACGGTTAGGTTTACAGACTTGAAATTGGATTAGCATGTTTCTGTTGTTGAGTAGAGATCTGCTAAGGACAGATTTTGCGAAAATCAACAGCGGGAGTTGAGGTAGCGAGGGCGTTATAGATATAAAAAAAATTTGCTGTTTTATTAAACTATTAGACTTAGAAACTTGAAATTCGGAAAACATGTTTCTTGTGTTGAGTAGAGATCCAGAACGATTTAATTTTGTGGAATTCGATTCCTAATGAAGCGTTGCAGAGATGTTATAGACAAAAAGAAAGTTTCCGTTTTTGAATTATTAGACTAACAAACTCGAAATTTGGCAAACATGAGTCTTCTGTTGAATAGAAATCCACAAAAAACGGGTTTTGCGGAATTCGACTTATAAAGGGGTCTATGGGGATTACGGGGACGTTACAGATAAAAAATTTGCGCGTTTGTGAACTATTAGACTTAAACTTAGCTAGTATGTTTTTTTAATGAGGGGAGATCCGGTACAAATGGCGTTTTAGGAAATCGACTTCGAAATGGGGGTACAGGAGCTTAAATTATAAATATTAGAAAAATACGCCCTATTTTTCTTTTGAAATAAATAGGTGAGTGTTATAAGGATATTGTTTAATATAGTCAAATGTTTAATGCTAACACAAAGGATAACTACAACCTAAAAAATATTGTGCAGTCTTATAGTGTCATAAAATACCCAGCAAAGTAGGTGAATGTTGGCTAGTTTTATATTAACATTAATTAGAATTTATACAAAAATAGAATTCCTACATGTTACCTAATTTCTTCTAATTATAATTTTAGCTTTCTGAATAAAGATTTGAAGCCACTTCATTGTTTTTAATTTTATAAAAAATTTCAAATTACTTTGCTTTTTTTCAAGTATATAAAAGCTCTTTAATAAAATAAGGTTTTAATTTGTTTATTACAATTAAAAATTTACTTTCTCCTTTCCAACCGTAATATTTTCCTTTTTAGTACGGATTAAAAAATGAAGAGTTTGTCAGGTGTTTTTATTCATAAATGTCTCATTAATTTTAATGATATGCATTCCCTGCGTGTAAATTACTATTTCTATTTAACTGAATAATGATTCTGTTGATAATACATTCAACAGGATTATTAAATTAAACGAAACAACAGATAAGCATGTATTTTAAGAATTTGTCTTAAAGATGTATTTGTTTTTCATTTTATTTTACAGAAAAAAAAGCTTTTTTTTCATTAACCAGTTTTTAAAAACCTAAATAGCACAACAAGGTAAATTCTTTCTGATGTGTTTAATTTTAGAAAAAAATTTATTTACGAACAGCGGAATCCAAAACTTAGTGGAATTCTAATGAATGTATAATGATATGTTCACTGGAACCATACCGTTATTTCTATGCCAAAACACGTTTCAATGGACTCTTGTTTTGAGCCGGCAAAATGCGTTATTTTTAGTAATTATCTAACATAACGTCATTCTTTTAATCTTTATTACTACGATTCAAATATTCCAGCTTCATGTTTTTAAAAATGTTTTAACATATTTTGAAAAAGAAATAATTATTACATGTTTGAAAATTTTTTATGGAGAGTTGAAATTAGTAAATTATATACTAATAAATGTACTTACAGAAGAAATATTTGGAACAAATTATATTTTTAAAATTTCTATTAAGGTATACAAACTCTCATTCAGAATGCTTTTTTTAAAAAATGGCATACTGTAATATTAAATACATTTTTAGGGATCAATACCAATATATATAACAAGTAACATTAAACAGACGTTATATAAATTTTACAAAAATCATATAATGACAAGTGAAAAATCTTAGCAATTTTTTAAAAAATTCTTTAGAACAGAAAAAAAGTGATTTACGACATTTCTGCTATCATTCAACGAGCCATAGTGATGAAACGGTATAAAAAGAAGAATGAGATCTTTCTTTTGCCTCACAATAGAGTTGTAAGAAAAAAAGTAATATTAAAGTATATCAATAAAAGTATTACTAAACTAAGTTACATACATTTATCTAGGGAATGTCTTAAAATTTTAATATTTCATTTAAATATTAAAATTATTGAGCTGATCGAATAATTGTTATGAGAAATACGACATATTTATGAGATTATTATTGAAATAACAGGCCGTAACTCAAAAATATATTCATACAGGTTTTTATAAATTAAGAGGGGGTGATAGTATCCATCCAGATGACCAATAATTACATTAAGGTATCCGACTACGTTCGAAACCGTGATTTTGCAAAAGCGTATAAATGGATAATATTTATGATATTTAGCGTCACTTAGATTAAAAAATGTATATAAAATTGTTTTAAGAATAGTATTACAATAAAAAATTACTTAAGTACAATATTTTGACAAATAATGAACATAGAATGACCAAAATATTCTCTTTTTGTGAAAAATGCTTCTATTATAATAATATTTTGCCTGTATATAGCTCAGACCTCTGTATAGAGGCTCAACTAGAATTTTTGAAATATATAACTTGTAAGTGGGTTTATCCACATTTTATGACAACAGAGGGGAGCAATTTTAAGAAAAAAACGCCGATAATTATTTCAATGGGTTGTAACTCTGAAAATAATGTGAATTTTTCAAAAATCATAGTTGAGCCTCTGTACAGTCTGAGCTATATACAGGCAAAATATTATTATAATAGAAGCATTTTTCACAAAAGGAAAACATTTTGAAAAAAGATTATTCTAATTTAATTTTTTGCCAAAATATTGTATTTAAATAATTTTTTGTTGTCAAAATGTCCTTAAAACAATTTTATATATGTGTTCTAATCTAAGTGAAACTAAATATAATGAAAATTATCCATTTATGCTCTTTTTTAAAATCACGATTCCAAACGTAGTCGGATACCTTAAAATATTGGGTCGCATTCCTCTGTGAGAGGCATTAAAGAGGAATGTTAGATTTCCAACCTGAACTTGTTGTGTTGCGAAAGCAAGGAACAGTACCAAAAGTTGCACAGTTAGATTTATTATTTAGTAAAAAACTCATAGGAAGTGCTCAAAATGCCGTCCAGACCTGTGACACCGCACAGTTGATAACGCCGAAGAAACGACTGGTGCACCATCTCGAAGGTTCCTGGTTTCGTGTTAATTTTGTACTTTACAACACAACAATTCTTGCCACAATATCTTTAGCTGAGTCTACAGGCATCTCGTACACTAAATATTCCATATGCACCCAGAAGAAAAAGTCCACTCGGTTTGAGGTTCAGTGAGCGAGAGGCCAAGCCACAGGTCCGCCACGTTTGATCCATTTTTTTGAGATATGTGTCATTCAAGAAGTTACGGACCCTGATGGAAAAACGTGTTGGAGCTCCATCATGCATAAATCATATGTATCTATGGGTAGGGACCGAAACAGCAGGAAATAAACTGTGAAGCATTTGTTCCAAGAAGGTACAGTATGTTGAGCCGGTCAAACGGTCTGGCAAGATACCAAGAGCCTACCAGGTAATCACCAAGGATATCTGCCCAGACGTTCAAGGAAACTTTCTGCTGGTGATTACGAGGGGTAGTGCAGTGAGTATTACTGTCAGACAAAACGTGTTGATTGTGCGCGTTGAAAATGCCTTTTCTGCTGAATTTTGCCCTCATCACTAAATAATACTAATGTAGAATATTTTTATTGCCAGCTTCCACTGCCCAAAGTCCTCCTGGCAGGGATAAAACCATCTGTGTTCAAAAATTGAACACTTTGCATATGGTAGGGGTGCATGCGTTCCTCATGTACAATATTCCACACCACTAACTAAGAAATACCCATTTCGTATACCTGTGCTCGCTTGCTTGTGGATGGAGCTGCTTCAAATCTAGTCAAAACTCGCTCTTCCATTTCTGTCGTTCATGCATTTCGCAAACGTCCTGAATTGTGGTTTTAGATGGGAAACGAAGCAGTTGCTAGTTCTTGTCGATCAACACTGGAAAAGTTAGGATGACTTGGAATATGACGAGATGGAAACCGCTGTTTGTACAATCTTTGTGCTTCGCGTCCATTCCCTTTTGCATTACCGCATGTGAGGTGCATATCCGTCACACAATTCCTCGTATGCTTACTCCGTCATTCCATTCACGAAAAGTTTTGGGCGATGTTATCAAGATAATACTTGAAGCTATGATGTTGTGCCATTTTTAAAGGACAATGTTTGCTCTGATTGATTTTCTCTGTCACCAACTAAGAGCAAAATGCTGGTTCTCAGTAGAAATTTGCATGCGGTAAATTCCTGATAGTCTTAAGAGATATGCTACGTAAGCAGGTACAAAATGACGTCAACGGTGATGACTTGTATTACTTCAACTCGCAGAAACCATATCTACTTTCCTATTTTTCGCCTTTCAGAATGAAATGCGACACTGTGTTCCTGTGTAATTATTGGTAGGCTGGATGGGCACTATCACCCCTCTTAATTTGTAAAAACAATTTACTATCACCCTGCGTAATAGTAATTTTTTAATATTCCCTAGAAAAATAAAGTAAATATAACAGGTTTAAAAAGCTTCATAAAACAGCGTTTCTCAAATTGTGGGGGTGCGCCCCCTAGGGGGCGTAATAACCCTTCATGGGGGAGCGAGCATATCGAAAAGTCAAAAATGAAAGATTTGAAATAATTATTAATTACTGAAAAGAAGCAAAACGAAATACATTCTGAAATAATAAAAAAATACACATTGACATTGATATAATAGTTATAACTATACCAGTATTGCACATTGTATTTGATAATTAATTTATGAATACTAAATTAAAATCAAGCTTAATAGTTAGTATTGGTTCCCAAGGGCTTCTCATGTAGAAAATTATATATAATGTGATTAATACTTATATCAATAATTTGTACGGGTTATAATTATAATCATATTGTAGAGCTTTACTTCAAAGTACATTATTATTGCATTTAATACATTGTTATTGAATGGGAAAGGGAGGGCGCGATGAAAATTATGACAGAAAATTGGATCGCAGACATCGAAAGTTTGAGAAGCGCTGTCATAGAAATACATTTATAATGTTTTGAGTTATCAGTGAGTAAGGGAGTAATTATTAACGTTGCACTATTCAGCTACTCGAGGGCTTTTGGCGAAGGACCTCGTAATTTTTAACAATGATCAAGTGAGAGGACGACACCTGAGCTGGTACTCACCTCTCCTAACTTTCACACCACATCAAAGGGAGGATGTTGGAGCATCGACATATTTAACGTGCATCGGCTTTCACTGCACGGAGACTCGAATTCACGAGATGCTGGTCGTGATTGAGTTATCTCATACTTACTTCCTTTTTTCCTAATTTTTTTGTAATTTATTGCAACTGGGCCTTTATGTAACTTAAAAGTAAAACAATATATGCTTTATAAAACCAAAACAATTGTTCTATTCAGAAAAATAATAATAAAAAAACCTCCGAAAGTGTGTGTTTTGATCTAAATTGGTAATTTCAATATATTCGGATACCTTAAAAGGAGAAATGTTATTTTAAAATTTTATCCCTATTTACTAATTTGATAGCGCTCCGTGCTATCTAATTTATTTCTTTCAGAGAAACGACCTTTAAATGAAAGTCAATTTTAGAATTTTTTTTTTTTGTTGGACGTTGGGGGGTATTTCGAGTGATGCAATTAAAACTTTTTTTCTCATTAGGAAGTAAGCAAAAATGCATGAAAATCTGAGTTTTATTACAGATTAAACCAATTGCATGTAATTAAAAGTTGGAGCTAATTAGTGTGCTCGAGGAAGTTCGTATTTCCCTTTCCTCATTTCCTTTAATATAACTAAACATAATTTAAAGCAACATCCTTCCCATGGGTACGAATAGAAAATGAATATTACTGAAAAAATGTAATTTAAAGCTTTGACAAATTTTTTTTTCACATTCATTAACTGTATTTTATGACCTAATAGATTCAACTGCATTTAATTTTTAAATGATTAATTTCCGCAATGCATGAAAAAAAATAAAATGCAGTTTATAATGCATCTGCCGAAGGGGTATCGTGACCGGAGAAAGGGTTAACAGGTTTCAGGTAAAAAGAATACGTTGTTAAATAAAGATTGCCATTTGCTTCAAATTTGTTCACTTGCCACAAAAAAAAAAAAAAAAAATCCCAAGGAAAATATCTGGAATATTCTAGAATAATTATTGGTAGATATATATATATATAACTAAAGCCTTTAGAAAGCTTCACAGCGTATATAACCATTGTAGTGAAGCAGAATTTAGTGTCAGTTTGGCAGTCACTTTTAATTTCGTTTGCTCGATTTTGTGGCTACGGATATAAAATTACCGTGTTCTATATTTGAGGAACTTTTAATTGTTACTGTTATAAACTTACGGGTTTTAATTATTTCCTGTTTGAAGGTAATCTATTATATTTACCAGTGAGTTCCAAAATAAATTTCTATTTACTTCGAAAGAACCTGTTTGTTACTTGTTAATTACAGGGAGCTTTCCTGCACTTCAAAACTGTTCGATTACACAACACAACACTTAACAAATATATACCTCCCTCAATAAAACTCTTATTCAATAATATTGCTGAAATTCTTTCCTTAATATTTCTATAATGTTTTTTCTTAATATGTTTGAATAAATCTCTTTTCACATTCTTTCTTAACTATGTAACTCTTCCCAACTACTTTTGCATGTTTTTCCATAAAACAAGATTTTGTATGAAATACTTGCTTTTTTTAGAATCTACTTCAGGGGTCGGCAGCCTAGGGTACGTGGTATAATTCTCAGTGGCAATCAGCAATACTCTACAAATTTATTAATATTTGAGTGGTTGGAAGTCGCTAAATTTGAAATAGACATTCTTGATAAACATATTCAAAACTATAGACATTTAAGAAATTTCGAAAAAATCTGAAGGATAACTCTAAAGATAAATTTGAAGCTATTCTGTGTATTATTGATTGTCATTGCAGGGGAAATTTAATTGTTAGAAGAGAGAAAATTACATGTACTCTGCTTTCCGCTTTTGGTTCTACATATCTAAGTAAATATTTTTTCCTCATATGAAAAATATTTCGAGTTCTCAAAGAAATTGTTAAACAATTAAATGCTCAGCATGTGTCAAATTTAAAGTTACAAATTATGCCCCTGATTTTGCGATATGAAAATAGAGTGGTGGAATCACTAGGTTTGTAGTAAAATTTTATAAATTTCTTTATTTAACAAAATGAAGGGGAACACTTATATCTTGCGTTGTCTTCATATGTTGATTAATTGTTTAAAAATACATTACATGTATAGTTTAATTTTTTATTTTTGTTGAAGAAATAGTTATATTTTATGCTTTTTATTTTTATATTAAGAAATATCTTTAAATTATGCAATAGTAATATATAATAAGGGAGTAAATATATATATTATTGACCTCTATTCTCTAACTCTGCATGCATTATCGTGGGAATCGAATTGTTTAAGAAATGTCCTACTATGTGGCACTTAGAATCATATTGGTAGATTGGTTTGGCACGCCACAGCTAAAAGGTTGCCGACCTCTGATCTACTGAATCATCATAAAATAAATGTTTTACAAACCTCAGTTATTAGTATTTTACATTACAGTAATATATATATATATATATATATATATATATTCGGATAGAAAACCAGTTTGTGTCTTATCCCACCGTATGATTCTAGTGTATCATTAATTTAAAAGGTAAAATTTATGTTAAATTTATGCAGCCTTAATGCAAATAAAAAAAAAAAAAAACGATTTAAAGAAAGGCGCTCTGTTAATATCCTATCTGCCGCATTTTCAAAACTGCACAGCTAAAATATTCACCTTTTCTTAGGAAGATTAAAAATATTTTCCTAATTTTTCAAAAAATAATTAGTACAAGGAAAATCAAAGGAACTTCACTCACAAAAATAGTATCAAACTAGAAAGAACCCAAAAATGTTAAATGTTATAAACAATTTTATGCAATACTATTAAAGTACAGCTAAATATTTAA
The DNA here is from genome assembly GCA_019973955.1 of Trichonephila inaurata madagascariensis. Lineage (NCBI taxonomy): Eukaryota > Metazoa > Arthropoda > Arachnida > Araneae > Nephilidae > Trichonephila > Trichonephila inaurata. Next base: position 93,662 of record BMAV01016968.1, on the reverse strand, counting down.
GGTATTGTTAAATTTAAGTAATTTCAGAAATAAAATTTTATATTCATGTTTTTAAATTTTTTTAGAGAAATAAAAAATAAAAATGGGATACATAAATTTTTATTTTTGTCCAAATCATTATTCGTGGGGATTGCAGTGAACCTAAGGTGCATCAAAATGTATATGCGACGCTTATCCGGTATAGTGGTTAGTGACGCTGACTGCTGCGCCATCGGGCCTGGGTTCGAATCCTGAAGAAGGCACGGATGTTTGTGAACACATAGTGTCTTTGTGGCACGTGGGGGTGTTCTAAATAGCTGTTGAGCCGCTTCTCTCGCGAGGTTGGTGGAAGGGAAAGAGAGTGTTCTGCCTCAAAATTGGGGTGGAACCGAGCAGAATCGTACTGTCACTCAAATGGTGACAGTACGATTCGGCTCGGTTCCGCAGTACCCTTCGGCTAGGCGTACATCTAGCCCTTTGCAACGATAAATTTCGTGGGCCTCGATCTGACACCGTAAGACAGGTGGCATTAGAAACAGCAGCAAAACGCATATATAAATTCCTAATCAGGAGATTACAAATATTTATTTTACGGGATTAAGTGAAAGAGATACAGGAGGATTTTCTGAGATTCTAGAATAAATTTGAAAATACTTAGGATAGAATTGAATAAAAACATTTGTCTTAAAAATTATAAGTATTTCTGTGAAATGAGAAAATAATTAAAAATTAACTTTTCTTTCATATTATACACGATTCCGCTAGAGATACTAGAAAGATTTTTTTTAAATGATCACAGTTGTAAAATTTCAACAGTTTATTAGCGAAAAAAGAACAGAGAAATCAAAAGATCTCTTTCAATTAAGTTTTTATTGAAGATTTTGTTACTGTTGTATCAAAATATTTCCACATATTTATAATGAAAGATATTACCATACTTGAGTTCTCTCCAAATCATGTAATCGAAGATTACAAAAATGCATCAGATAAACGTTTAGTTAAAAAAGAGAATTAGAATTTTTTTTTTCAAAAAGGAAACTTCTTTTGAGATTGAATTTTCAAAATGAAACTAAGACAAAAGAAAAATAATCACACGAGGATTTAAGTTATTAATTAATAAAATAACCTAGAATATCAATTTTTTTTTCTTTGGCGAAAAAGTCATAACGAAGGAAAACAATATAAATAATGAGTTATATTTCATTTTTCTTTAAGTTTCAAAAAGAATACTACATTGATTTTAAGAAATTTAAATACAAAACGCAAATACTTGTACATAGAAGAATAATTCTTCGCTCTTTTCATTCAGTTATTTATTTCATTCATAGATAGCAGCACGGAAGTTTTAGATATTTAATTTAATGTCACGGAACTAAGGGCACAGCTACCGCCGTATCAGCCATACCTATGATACGGGGCCCCCAACATGTGTAATATTTTTTGACACTCATATAAGATTTATTAATGTTATCATTTTTATTTATTTCTTCTAATTAAAAACATCTAAACAATTTTTGATACAGGGCCCACTCAAAACTAGCTACGCCAATGCACGGAACATAACATGGAATACATTTCCAAGCAAACGAAATGCTCAAATATAGTTACATTTAGCATTTTAGTAAATATTATACCTATTTTAACATTAGTTCTTTTGATATTTGCCTTCAATTTTTACTTTTAATCATAAAATTAAAATCCATCGTCTCTCGTACAGAACACCTTTTGCATTACAACGAAAAATTAGCCATCACTAATCGAGAATAGCCAAAAAGGGAATACGCAAGATAAGTCAATGTTTATTAAGGGGACATGGTACGATTTATACAAAAGTTTTTAATTTAAGGATTTTTATAATTTTTTTTTTGGTTGTGTGTGTTATGTAAAACAGATTTTGGGCTCAAAATTTCATAAAAAGCCAACCATCTAGTTTTTTAATGGAAAAACTTGAAAATTATGAAATGATTTTAAAATGCTACTCCTCCTACAAAAAGTGAAGCACATATATCAAATTTGATTTACAAGTACGCCAAACTATCAATGATAAAAGTTGGTATGGGTTTTGAGATAGTATGATTGGTATTTGTACAATATTTCTTTTTATGAACGCTTATTGAAAATTCCTTAAAAAATGTGTAAATTCTAAATTCAATTATTTTTTTTAAAAAATAAGTATTGCTTTGATATTGAAAAATGCATACCAACTTTTATTCCATTTTCTATTAGCAACAAGTGAAAAACATTTCCAAGTATTTGGTGCAATGGAAAAAAAGCCTTAACATTTTAAATGAAGACGAACTAGTTATTTTATCTTTCCGAGAAAAGTCAGTTGATTTGCCATTGGAATGTGAACAAAACTGAATGTAAAAATTGTCATAGCTCTGAGTTTTTTAAACTTAGAGCTAACAAATTTTTTGATATTATAGAAAAGTATATAAAAGATAATTTATACTTAAAAAATTAGATTTGATATTTTGACCGATTTTTGTCAATTGAATCGTACTGTGTCCTCTTAACGTCACACCGTAATGCAACACGAGGGATATTGGCAACGGACCCCGTAATTTCACACTACAGTCAAGTGACGGGGACGACTCCAGCTACGGCATCTTTTCTCCAAACTACCACACCAAGCCAAATGGGGGACTTTGAGGCCTTCCACATGGCAGGTTTTAAATGGCACTAGGACTTGAACTCATGACACACCTGTCAAAAGTACATCGCATGACCACTAGGTTATAGCGTCCACTGTGAGATATACAGGACAAAAATGGTTAAAATTTCAAAATTAAAGAAAACAAACAGTTCTCATATATAATAAATGAAGCTGGGGACCTGGATTTGATTTATGCTTTCCATGATTGAGACTTATTCAAATTTAGAATTTTGAGTTTTATGACAAGTGGTTGAATAGATTTAAGAATAAATATGGACATTCGCATTACGCGATACAAAACTACGGAGTATTTCAAATTTTTATTTCAACAAAGTTTTATTTTTTCTTTGTATTTCAGTTGGCATTATTTAAAGGTTTTCATCTATCGTTCACTTTGAACCAGGGGACATAATGTTAACTATAAAATTTGTATCAATATCCTTAAATATAGAATATTGTATTAATTTGAATGCATTACACAGCATTGAATAGCGAAAAATGAATCGTTTTGTAGAATTTTTTTTTTACATCCTTACTTCAATTTTAGAAAACTTTTCAAAATATTGTCATAATTATTTGATAAACTTACAAATAAGTTTTTAAAATGAGAAAACATGCATAGTTGAAAATTGTTATTTGCTGTTTCGAAATATTTTTTTAATGAATTCGAATAAATACAATTGCTTGAATTCGAGGGGAAAAGGGAATATTTTTCCAGCATCTAACATATATTTCCCAAGTTTAACTTTCTAAATAATAAAAAAAAAAAAAAAAAAAACAGAATTCCATTTATAAATATATTTTTAAAGTTTTAAATTTTCTTTTCACTTTTTTATCATTAAGTTTTAAAAAACTTATTATTTAATATACAAGATACGTTTTTTGTTTTTTAATGGTTTCTCTTTTTATATAATGCTGGTATCTATATTATCAATTTGTATAAACTTAGAAATGTCTATCTTTATAAAAATGGCAATAATACAAAAATGGATCGCCAGATCGCGTTAATATTTTAAGATAGTGGGTTCAATTTTCGTTTTTTTAATGACTGTCATACAGATGTCTTGGGCTTATTAGAGCTTCAGGGTTTAAAGTCTTTATCCCCCTAAAGTCCTGTGGGGCGAGAAAGATTTTATAAGATTTCAACTCGGCACTTGATCATAATCTAAAATTATGATGCTATGCTCATTGCCTTTGTCTTATGTAGTGTGTGAATTTAACATCTACTAAAAAGACTAATCCAAACCTTAAATATACAACAGCGATAAGTAATGCAGAATTTGAAAATATAATAAAAAAAAAAATACTTCTAGCAAGTCATATTAAATGAAAGAAGCTAATATCGCTTGTTAACCGTAATATTATTAATATGAAAATTTATTCTATTTTAATGAATTTATTACATGGCTTTCAAGACTCTAAAATATGCTTAAAAAATTTGATTAATTTAACTTAAATTGAAGCTTTAAGCTTCAAAACTAATATGTATCCCCACTGAATTTATTTGGCCCGCACTTTTTACAGTGTTATTTTGAAGACTCAGGAGATGCCTGTGATGAAAATCGCAGAAGTAATGGTGAAATAACACGAATATCTTCTTCCCTTAGTCATATTACTATTCTTTCTTATACTTAATTATAGATGGCAGCACCAAGAAATAGGAAAAATTTTCAGATTTGAATTTCAAAAGGAAAGTTATTGTCTTATTTATCACTGAACTGTTTCTTATAACCATTTTTTTCTTCTTTTTTTCTCTTATTTATAATTATAATTTCTCTATACTAAGTAAACGAAATTAATAGAATGCAACAAATGAAAAAGTTTTTACGACTATAATTCACTTTATTCAAGCAAAATATTCGACGTTTTTCATTTGCTTGATTTTTTAAAATAAAACAGGATTAAGTAAGAAAATCACTAATTCTCATACAATTTATTTGAATGTTGTATATATAGAATTCTTGAAATTTATACATTCAGTTTCTTAAAGTATATTTGCATAAAACTTTTTATGTCAATAAACCATTTAGCATTTTAGTATTCATTCATGTGGACTAAATTCTTGTAATTATATTCTTGACGAGAGTTAGCTCAAGATTTTTCCAAATATAGTTAAACTATTCCTAATTTTCATTCTTTGAAGATAGTAGAGTATATATAAAAGTGCTTATATCATTATCGTGGCTGCACTGGACGCGCTCACATCATTTGTGGAACTGTGATAATCGACAATTTGAAAATTTCTATGCATGTTTTCGGCGCTAGATGGCGATCCGCACCCATTGTAAAGGTGGGGTTTTTTTTCCAATACGGCGAGAATGACTTATTTCAATTTAAGAAGCTTATTTTTTTTAAGAACATTAGCTAATAAAAAGTATTTTACACGTTTTTTTTTTTATTGTTATGGAATGTTTTACAATAACTCAAGTAGAAACGTCGAATGTATTAGGTTTTATGTATTAGGAATGTTTTATGTATTAGAGGAATGTTTTATGTATTAAATTTTATGTATTAGGAATGTTTTATGTTTTATCTATTAGGAAGGAAAGTATTAGGTTTTGCTCAGACTCAAAAAAAAAAAAAAAAAGAGAATTGGACTAGAAGATGACCAATGTATACCTAAAAAAATATAAGAAATCGCAAAAAAAGGTGGTTAAAAAGGAAAACAAAACACAAGATACATTTATTTAACAATTTTCTTATTAGTTTAATTTTTTACTACATTACAATAGCTACGCAGCTCTTTATTGAAAAAATAATGTAACATTCGGTTTCCGAGAGTTCAACAGATTTGAAGACAATAGTCACAACCGCTAAAAACTGTGCGTGCCTCTAAATTAAAATGTATAAGAGTGAGTATACGTGTAATATTAACGCCGCTTTATAAAGCAACACGAAAACTATTGGCGGTGGGCCTCGTCAATTTGAAACCTTGGTCAAGTGACGAGGACGACGTCTGTGCTGGAACCCTCCTCTCCAAGCTACCACGAAACGCCAATGGATGGACTTAAATTCTCGACAAATATGAACGTACATTAGCTCCCTCTATATGGACCAGGACTCCAACCCTCAGCATTCCCTTCTTCATTAATGGAATTAAACACGAAATTTTAGAATGCGACTTGCATCTTTTATTTAATTTGGTATATTTCGTAAAAGAGTTGGACACAAATTTTGTGTCAGTCGATAGCTAAATTGTATTTTACTTGATTAATAGTGTTTCTCCTAATAGTAGTTTTCGGTGATAAATGTAATTTTTATTTGAAAATTAATCATTTTCAAAAAAATGTTGAATATTAATTTTTTGCTTGTAAAAAAGTGGGATACTTACGAATATTTGGACTGCGTTCATCCACAGCCAGTAGTGTAATGTAAAATATAGCGCGTAGTTATATATAACTAATATTTAAAATTCGTAATATTTAAAAATAATGTTTTTTGAAGCACTTTTTTCTTTTGGGGAATGCCCAGGCCCAAGAATTTTCAGGAACGATAAGCCCTTGTAAAACACGGTTTCGTGCTACACGGTTATTACAGCTTTGAATTAAATACTGTGTTAGATAACTTTTATAATGGTGGAGAAATAAATGAAGAAAAGTTTTAATCAAATTTGATGAAAAATAGATTAGCTATAGCTTCTGATCAGTGTTTTAATGAAAATTA
>BMAV01016968.1:74576-86920 GCA_019973955.1 Trichonephila inaurata madagascariensis | reverse complement strand
AAACGAAAAAAGCGCCAAGCCAGAACGAGATGGCACCAAGCAAAACCAACAAGTGAATACAGAGAGATAAGGTGGATGCGTAATGAAAATATATGTAAACAATACAGAAATTAAGCATTTAAGATAAAAAAGTATATAAAAAAAGCACTTACTTTCTTACTGCTGATCTTTTGAGAGTGGAGGGTACAGCGTAACGACAGATTTTAAAAAAGTCTTGAAGGTCTCATCGCTAAGTGAATGATCGTGTGAGCACCGCCATTTTTATTCTGCGAGGTAATGGTCGAACATACCTTCGGCATGGCTGGTGCAATTTCGAAGAAAGCGTTTTATTGTCGACCATGATACATCATGCCGATCATTACATTTAGGACATTCATAACTCTAAGCAATAAATACTTTCTTCATGCACTATTCAATCAATTCTTTCTAACCTTTCGCATTCAACAAAGTAAAAAAAATTCTAAGAGATATTCCTTCACACACGCAACCATTCCAACCTGGTTCCCAAAACAAAATGAAATTTGAAATACCTGTACATTAGCACTAGCGACGAATTTAGCGGACTGTAATAAATTGTAATCTAAGACTAAAGGTATCGGTTTCGAATTCCATTCTGTTGAAAGAAAATTGATTCAATGAAAAGTCCAAGTTCAATTTGATATTATTGGACATATTTCAATGCTGAAGAATATATTTCAATATGAATAGAATAGTTCACATGTAATTACATAGTTCACAAGTTATAGCATAGTTCACAAGTAGGAATTTCGACACAAGAATATTTCACAAGAGAATGGTTCACTATAGTATGTTTACATCTTAAGAAAGATACATGCACTGGCTGTTGCCACAAGACCACTTCTAAATGGAAGCGGCTCACTGCAACAACGCTACCTAACGGCTTTTACTATTCAACACACCGCCCCCCTTGAAACCTCAGAAGGGTTTCAAAAAAGGAGAGGTTATGAAATATACAACAATGAAATACAGATAATAATATATGATAAAATAAATCAAATTAAAGTTCAAATTTCTTGAGAGTTAGGTAAAAGAAATCTTGTTTACATTTCTAGTTAATTGTCCGTATTTGGTATTTACACTCACAACACGTACCTTTTGGTCAGGACCGAAAAATAGTTTATTAATTCGGCCAAGAGTCCAATTTAATGGAGCAGTTTGTTCTTTCTCGACAATAACCATATCTCCTAATTGAAGATTTGGTTTAGTTCTCCACCACTTGGACCTAGGTTGAAGTCTATGTAAATACTCTGTGGACCAGCGATCCCAGAAGTACTGACGTAGTCTTTGAATCAGGTTCCATCTTTCAGAAAGAGCTACAGACCTTGAGGGCTGAGATGGTACTGGAAACTGATGAATAGGACCTCCAACTAAGAAGTGGGCTAGAGTCAATGCGTTGAAGTCGGACNATTATTACTGTAAATAAATAAAATTATTACTGTAAATAAATAAAATTATTACTGTAAATAAATAAAATTATTACTGTAAATAAATAAAATTATTACTGTAAATAAATAAAATTATTACTGTAAATAAATAAAATTATTACTGTAAATAAATAAAATTATTACTGTAAATAAATAAAATTATTACTGTAAATAAATAAAATTAATTTAAATAAATATATTAATTTATTCACGTTTATGGTGTGTGTGTATTAATTTAAATTAATATATAAAGCATAAACTTAAATTAAAAAAAATGTCTTATAATACGGTTTTCGATATAGTATCCTTCGTGTTGTACGAAGGACATCTGTACTTGGTTCGTATTTAACAACACAAACTCGAGCACGAGTCCTCGGTTAGCGTACTTAATCTGCTTTTTATAATTAAAGTATTTATAGTGCACGTTAAGTGGAGGATATTTAAAGAGATTTCTTGGTTTATATTGATAAATTGCATGAAAACTATTTATGACAGATCTCGCAGTTTTAAGGCTGTCTTCGGTAAAAGTACGAGAGCTCTAACTAAACTCGAAGCACATTTTCAGTCAGAAAAATGAACCAATTTTTCCATGGAAATTTGCAATATTATAACTCGTACCTCTGTTAACAATATAGTGTTTTTAAAAATTTCAAAATATTCCGTGAGTACTTTTTTTTTGTTTTAATACGTAAAGGCAAAGCCGAATTAAACATTACGGTTTAGGATAAAAAATGCGAAACACATTTTAAATCAGAAGAAATGAATCAACTCGGTTAAAAATGAGAAGTACGATAAAAAATGCTGCTCTCTGAAGGATAGTGAAGCCAGAATATCATTAATTTTTCATTTATTTTGTATTTGAAAAAATGTTCTAAATTCTGGTCCTATTCTTTAACTATCTGAAAACAGCAATGTGAAGTGAAGAATTTCTAGGGAACTATATAAGTTACTTAAAAACTTCAAAAAAGCACAAACAATTTTTAAATGTTTATTACATGATACTGAATTGAAAAAGTTTCATCACAAAATCTATATACACCGTGTCCGAAAAAGAATGTAACCATTTTTCTTTATTTTTTTTTCTAGGTACCAGTTTGTAAAGAGCGACGAAAATTGGCCTGTGAAAGCTACTAGATACTCCCAAATTTTGAAATGTCATCCTTTCCTGTGTGCACAAAATTCTCAACAAGGCGACCACAAGGTCAAAGATAGCATTTTGTTCTGTAGAATACGCAAAAACAATATTTGTTATCACAGTTCAACGCAATTTTCGGCGACACTTTGGGGTCGATCCACTGGACAAAACTCAATTAAACATTGACATACTTAACTAATGAAGACAGGTTGCCTATGAAGGCATAAGCCCCGGGTGACCGCTCTCGGACAATCTTTTTCGCGCGGACACTGTGTATAATAAATATATGAGATTAACACATTTTTTGTGACAGATTTTTGTTTGAAGTGCCTAAAAATAACCAACGGAATTTTGAGTCAAGAGATAAAGAGTAAACTAGGGATAAACAATTACCTGTTCATCCCTTCCCAGCATTTTATTGCCAAAGATTAGCTGTCAGATTTCACGAGTTATGGCAATCTATTTGATACCACTCTTAGAATAATTGCTAATTTCTTTTTTTTTTTAAATTAGCAAAAAATTGCCAGGGGCATAAGTACTATAACCAAATTAGAAATTTACATTTAGATTTCAACATCCAATTGTGAAAATGTAAATATAGTTGAGAAGATTTTTGTATTTTGTATAAAAAAAAGTATTCCAGATACTAACATCTATGTAAATTTGACATTTTGATTACTGATTCTTAATTAGGGCCAATTCTTAATGATGTTGCAGATATTGCAATTTGAAAGTGTAGAGCCATTTTTATAACTTTTTAAGCATAAGTACGCAACAGTAAGTAATTACCAGCAAACAATTTCTAATGACAAAGTAAACTTAATTTTCTTACACACAATTTCATTCCTCAATATACTATATTTTGGCGATTTAAACGTACCTTTCCTCCTATTGAAATTTAAAAAAATTTTCACAATGTTTGTGTTTTCTCACGTAATTAATTCTGCTGTGATACCGATAGAGTATACAGTTTGTCTAAAAAGTATTGGGGCACACTACCAGTTCATAGATTTTTATCTTAACACTTTACTTAAACATACGAGTACAAATGAAACCAATAGAGAGAAGTAAATGTTATTCTAGTCAATACAAATAACAATTTGAACAAAACTCATACATTAATGCAATTATGGTTAAAATTGAAAGTAAAAGAAACACAGGGTTATAAAACATGCTCAAAAAAGTATTAGGACATTTCCCAATAAATTAAGAAAATCAATTCAAACTCGAAATTAATGTCTTGTTGGGCCGCCCTTGTTTTTAATAACCTCTCAAAGTCTATTTAGCATGGATTGGATCAATTTTTTTGCAAAACGGTCTATCGATTTTGGTCCACTCTTCGACCAAATATTTTCTTAAATCCTGCTTGTTAGAAATTTGGTGCTCTTATAGTTTTTGCTGAAAATAATCCCACACATGTTCAATGGTATTAAGGTCTGGAGAGATTTTATGCAGGAATCTTAATAATACTAGGAAAGTGGTAGAGGATTCAAGAGGAACTGAAGTTAAAGTTAAAATCACCAGGGGAAGCGAGAGATAATTTTTTTAAAAGAGCAGAACCACCTTCGTTATATGGTAAAAGTACAAAATGCAGGAAATCTTTAATTTTTTTTTAACCGTTTGATTCGAAGAAATGTATACGACCACCGAAATCACTGTTTGTCCCTTTTCAAAGCATTCTGCCGCACTTATGTCCCCTATCTTGACTAACGGATTTAGAGTCAAGCGCTCGAGTGCTTGATGGCTACTAGAATTGGACCCCCATGCGAGGGTAGTGAAAAGACACAGCCACGCACTCATTGACCAAATCAAGTAGCGTGCGCTTACGTCACATCCTCTCTCTGTTACACGCATCCGTCCCTTTTCAAGAAATCACTCCCAACAAATATCCAATAACCGACAGGAAAGATGTTACACATCAAAAAAGAAAAATACTTATCTTCGCTAAGTAAGAAAGTTCTTCGGAAAGAGAATAAGTTTTCTTGGCAACCTCCAAGAAAGTAAAAACTTGTTCGGATTGCAAGATTTATGCATTTTTCTTTACACGAACTCCGAAAGATAAGAATCTAATTGATTTTCACATCTGTATTTTCTTTGTAGAGATTTTTTGATGGAATCCCACGTACCTATAGTGTAGTTTGTGTAGGCCCAATTACGGGAACTTTAAAAGGGATACTGACTGCCGAAAGATGAATGAATATTCCATCCATCATACAATCTTAAGCTTTCCAACAATCTGATATAACGGTCGAACCCTGTTTTATGGATTAGAGTAAGGTTTCCTTCTATCTATCCTAAACTACAATAAAACACTTCTGTCAGAACCTCTTTCAACCCCTCCAAATACCCAGGTATTCCATTCACTCTTACTATTATACTTCAGCTTACCAACATGTGTTCGCCAATTTCTACAATTATATCGGAACCTCTAAGCTTATAGCCTTTACACACAAACACAGATTACCATAAAACCCTCAACTGAAACTCATCCAATCCATGATTGTTTTCTTCAAAACATCACTTTCAAAGGAAATGAAGTCATGGTTCTACTTTCGTAAGCACAAATTTAACATTAAAATCTGAAGCATGCATAGATATGCTTTCATCAAACCAGCTATACTTTTGTATAGACATAAAACGATGCGCTTTCGTCCCTTTCTTTCGACATTCCCATGCATATAAATCATTAATCATTTTTTAAAATCAAACGAATAGCATTCTTTTTCAGTGTGTACGTTCAACACTTACAGCTATTAATTCCTTATCGATACAACACAGAATCTAAAATATGCTTCTCAAACATACTGTTCAAGTAAGACTAATTCGAAGGAACAAAAATAAGAATGTAATTGGAAAAAAAATGTCAGCGAAAAGTACAAAAACTTGTCGAATCCCAAACGTAATTTTTCTTAAAATATAATAAAATGGTTAATCTTATAATCATGTTTCTGAAAACTTTAAATAGAGGCAATCTAGTTCAGAGAACACGTAACTTATTGGGAATAATACCGCATTTCTAACTATAAGTATATACTATACTAAGCAGTCCACCAGAATAAAATCTTTAACTCACCATGAAATCTATAAATATGCCAGATCAAAGAGACACCCTAAAATAAATTCTAGCTAAAAAGTGAAAAAAAAAAAAAAAGAGTGCATTAGTGTGAACACGTGGTAGAAGTTAACTTCTTTGGCCTGTATGTAATGATGTTGTGTATGCCAAAGTGCAGAGGTGCACTTGTCGTAATTTAGGGTTGCCAGAGCTTTGAGATTTTAGTCACCTTTAAGATACGCATGAGCTTATGTTGGGACTATTCTACTCCGGTCACCACACGGAAGACTATAATGATATCTTTTTAATACCCGATACTGATGATGAGTTAATTTTGGCGAGATTGTATTTGGTGTTCTTGGCGAAGATTGTACGAAGAATCTGTTAGGCTTAAGTATGACGCCTCCATTTAGGCTTAATGCATCTGTATTCAAAGAAAAAAAATTTAAAGCTTTAAGTATTTTGCACTTTTCAATTTCTTTTAAGGCTATCTTCGGCTAATGTTAAAGAATAGGAGCCGAATTCGGAATATTTTTTCAGATATCAAATTACTCAAACATTAATATTATATTCTGGCTACAGTATCCTGTAGAGAATCACTTATTTTATTATACTACTCATTTTTATCCGAGTTTTGACACATTTTTTCTTTTATAAAATGTGTTTTGCATTTTTTTCCCTATACCGTAATGGTAAATGAGCTATCCCTTCACACGTTAAAAAGAAAAACTAATTTTTTTATGAAATATTTTGAAATTTTAAAAACACTATTATAAACAAATGCATGAGTTACAATGTCACAAATTTTGATAAAAATTGAGGCATTTTTTCTGTCTGAAAATGTGCTCCGCGTCAAGTTTAAGCTCTCGTACATATGGCGAAAACAGCTTTAAAGTCTGCAGCGTAAAATATATGCTAAGAGATGATCACTGGAAGGATGATAACTTGACAAACATAATATTTTATAATAGCTCATTATAATGTCAATCATTTTAAACGTAAAGAAAATTTGCCTCCGGGTACTAGTAGAGTATTTGAATGGTTGGCGATATAATTACGTTGTATTATCTTGTGATATCGTACTCCATCACAAGATTTTTCATATGGATTTCTGACAGTACAACCACACATTGAGAAATACATCACTTTTTCGATATGCTTCCAGTTGTGACCATTTTAATAGACTACCTTAACTTGAGATTTGATTATTTTTAAAGAAAAAGTATATATTCACCATATGAACTAGCCTATGAAAGCATCGATTATAAATTATATGCAGCATACTTTATGTAGTTCGTCAAATGTAACCACCTACGATCTTAGAGGAATTGAAGTTGTTGCCGCTTATATGTATTGAATTGTATAATTAAGTTTTATTTTAAAGTAATATTATATATAATTAACAAATTCATCATTATCATTTCAAACTGTATTTAAAAAACGTGGAGAAATTCGGAATTTCATACATTTCTACCTTACGTTCATCGCCTAACCGTAACTGGTAACACGTAACGAAAATTTTTCCCTACCGTGCCATAAGAAGTTAACTTCAAAAAATTCTAAGAAATTATATTGAATTCTCTATAGCGCTTTTTATCAGGTCAGATAGAATCTAAAAAGTATTAATCTGTGAAACACTGGAAGAGACTAGTAATATTCTAAACAAGATAATGCGTTCTATTTTGGTGACTAATATTCACAAAGAAAATATTTCACAAATAAGAATATTCCAATAAAATTGTAAAAACTTTTATTATAAACCTCTAACCTTGTTATAACGATTTTCATGACAAAGATTCTAATTACATTCTTTAAAAGTTATCCGATTATTAGAGCAACAAAAACCAGAGAGACTGGTCTCTGCAGTTTCTTTCTTCTTCAATCTTGTTAGCTGTAAAATTAAATTTTGGAACACAAATGTTTCACGTGTGAAAAAAAATATTGGCATGGGAGGAAAACAAATGATATAAAATTACATTTCAAATTTTATCAGTTCGCATGTCAGTCAATGAGCTAAATGATCAGCTACTAAACTTAACGGCAAAATAAAAACTTATACTCATCTTTCAGCTGCTTTTCAGAAGTATTTCAGTTAAAATTTTCAAGAAATATCATTCCAAAGTAGGCTACGTATTTGAAACATTTAGTTTCACACTGATGGCAGGTATGTGTATATAATTTTGGGAAAGCACAACCTTCATTACTTTTTGAATTAAGATTGGAGGACTTCTGCGGTGCTAGACCTACAGGAACAGATGGCGCAAAGGGAGGAACATCATGGACCAATCCGTATCTTTGTTTGTCAGTACATGGGGCATGGAAGTCTGAAGGGTCACTAAAACTAGATACATATCCTTCTTCTGGGGAAATAACACGTCTGTCTGGAAAGATATGAAAAAAGGAAGCTTCTGTGGAAGTTTGGTCGTGAGGCGAAAGGTCGAGTCCGGAGGTAGATGATATAGGCCGATTTTTTTCTAGAGGCAATGTACTTGGATGAGAATTCTTTTGTGGAGAAGAAATTTTTTCGCATGTTTGGACTGGCCGGGGCAGATCCGAAGTTGCAGGTGTTGAGGTTGTCTTAGTAGAAATTCGGCTGACGATCGTTTTCATGCTCAGACTATTAATAGCACGCATGAGATTTTTTTTGCGAAAACAATCACGAAAGGATCCTCTGGTAATTGCAGTTGAGGACGGTTTCTGTGAAGTTTCAGCCACTAGAGGGTCTACAGTCTGAATAGGTGGTGCAGGAATGGCGCTTGAAGTATCAACATTTGTTGAGATACAAGTCGCAGAAGAGGAATCGCACGACTGGGAACGTTTGAATGATATATCACCAACTCGAGACCTACGGCTTGAAAAAGTTGATCGTGACCTAGGATGTTTAGGCGAATTTCCGCCGATTGGAGGCTTTCTGTTTTGAAATGTACGATATTCGGGAGCTTCGGCAATTTCGTATCTATTAGTAGAACATGATGTAACATGGGAAGTTGAAGGTTGCAATGAAAATCGGGTATCTTGAGAAGATGTAACATTGACTTCAGATCCAATAAATCCATAATCGTAATGCGATACTAAACTAGTTTTAAAATTTCCATCTTTGGGAGACGTTCTTCTGCCACTTAAATTCGATTTCATGCTTCTTCCAAAAGTATTTGGACGAAAACGGACGTCTTGAGGCCCAAAGCCTTCATAAATGGTTGTTTTGCTTTTAATTATTGATTTCAGATACTTTCCTGGGATGTTTCGTAATAAATCATCGGAACGTTGATTTAATTCTTTTATGGAAGGATCTTGGGTTCCATAAAAAAGCCCATATTCAAAACGTGTAAACTCATACGGGGTGCTAGTTATGACGCACTTGCAAGAGTTCAGAATGCGAATCACATATTTTTTATTTCTAATATCATTTATCAAGATGTCTATCATGTTTGTGACATTTGCATTACGCAAAACAAGCATGTTTAGGTTGTGAGAATATGCACGCAATAAACTAAAGCCGTCATCATATTCAAAAATATCCAAAAATCTATCACGAAAAACTGCAATTGCGCACTTACAAAGAATTTCAAATACTCTGTAACATTGTCCGTTTTTGTAGCAATGCATTACTACATGTCCTATAAAAGCATACACCAAATAAAAGTTAAAAACAGTTGCATTATTGGCAATTCTGGAACATATAGGCAGGATTTTATCCAAGAAATCTCTTTTGGATATTAAGATTGTAGGATCTTCGAATACTATTTCTACTAGAGGTTTATACTCCTTTTCAAACGTTGTAAGAAAGTGCTTCAAGGTTGTGCGGGTAGTTCTAAAAAGACGAGATTTTTTCATCCGATTAATGTACACCTTAACGGGATATGGAGTTTCGTCATTTTCTAAGCAAGTTAAAAGTAAACAAGGAGTTAATGTGGAAAATCTTTGTTCCATATTTCTGTGGTAGCTTTCTATGATAAGTGTAAAGTTAAACTGGTAAGATCGAGAGTTTCTTAAGAAGAGGTACTTGTTATGTTTTGATTTCACTTCATTTGGAGATATGGGAATCTATTAGAATCCACTAAAAATTAATTACCATGCATAAAGTTTTTCTCAATGGCATGTGAGTGAGTGAGAGTGAAAGTTATATTAACGCCGCACTAAAAAGTAATACGAATGAGAGTGAATATTAACGTTACACTGTTCAGCTACATGAGGGCTTTTGGCTACGTACCTCATAACTTTGAACCATAGTCAAGTGACGAGGACGACAACTAAACTGGCCCCTCTCTCCTTATTACCACACCCCACCAACGAGAGGACGTTTGAGCTCTCGACAGACTTAAAGAGCATCGCTCCTCTACACGGTGGGTCTTCAGTGGTACTGGGCTCGACCTCATGACATGCAAGCCACGAATCCGTTACCTTGACCATTATGCTCCCACGGCCACAAAAAGCAATATGAAGGCTACTGGTGACGTGCCTCGTAATTTTGAACCTTAGTCAAGTGACGAGGAAGACACATGTGAGACACTTCCTATCCTAACTACGATAAAACGTCAATGGGAGAAGATTGAGCCTCGACTGGTTTAACGTACATCGGCTCTCTCTACACGGTGGATCTTCTGTAGCAACATGTCTCGAACCCACAATACTTCGGCCACGAGTTTGTGACCGTAATCATTAGGCTACCACGCCAATAACACCAGTGCTCCTAACATGGCCACTTCTCAGTAATGCATGGTGTAGACAACCCCTCAGGGGGCTCACCTTCTTTAGGTGGGTACGAGTGTCACAATTCCGAGGTACCCTAGTGATCTTTTCCTTTTCCCAAGGGGTTTACTATCTTTGGTAAACACGGGTGTCATGATCCCGGGGTACCCCAGTGATCCTTCTCTATTTTCGACCCTCCATCTTGTTATTCAATTTCTTCTTTTCCCGTCCAGACCACAGACTTATGAATGTTTGGCGCAGTATAGCCAAAACTGGCTCTTGCGCCATAAAACACCAAACTCAACTCAACTGAACTCATAGTGTAGATAAAGATAATAGGGTGTCAACTTACGTTTCGATCTCGTCGTATGAAAGTGAGTTACAAAATACATTCACTACGGTTAGGTATCGTTTCTTTACGTTTGTAGCCAAAATAAATTACATAAATAATCAAACTAATCTCAAAATAATAAACAAACTAATATTTGCATTACAAAATTGACTTGATCGTGAATTTGCAGCTTCTCACGCCTTCGGCTCAAAATTACGAGGTACCTAGTTAAAATTTAGTTTTACCCTCTCATCATAATTAATATAAGAAATAGAAAATAATTAAGTTGAAGTTGCATAAAAATTAATTCGCAATCAAAAATATTAAAATCCGTAAAGCCATGCAATGTAAAAACCAACTGATCTTTCGTAGGAGGAGACTACAGTTGAACAGTGGTGGGGACAGTAGCTAATTGGATAGAAAAGGAACATAAGTGTAATAAGTTTCACCTTTGAGTGAGGGAACAGTGGTCAGCTCTGGTTCTTTCTTTTGCGAACTTCGCCAGGCACGTAAAAGTAGTTCTTGCGACTTCTAAGTCAAGTCGCGTCCCTTTTCACTTCAGACTAGTCGTGAAAAGCAGAGGTAAGTTAAATCTATTGATTTGTAAAATTCTCACGTTAGTTTGATGTAAAAATCAAAAAAATAAGGTTAGTTGTACTCGCCACTTGATTATAATATCAAAATTAAGAGGTCTGTCAAACAAAGCCTTATGAGTTGCTTATAACACCCACTGTGACTTTAATAAACTATCAATCATTAACTGAACAGGAATATAGATTTTTTCAATGGTTTATTGCTATTGGACATGGATCTCACAAAGTTGAATTCCTATCAAAAAACGTTGATGAAATCCGAACTCGAATTCTACTTTTCTTCACTGCTTCATGAAGAAATTTAAGCACTTTATGAGTTCACTTCTCGAAATATTTACCCATCATTTTATTTTATTTTTAACTATTTCTTATGCCATTAAAATAATGTTTCAAGTTGCCTATTTTTGTTCTTCTCAAAAATCCCTTGGCCATAGCCAAAATGTGTTTTATTTTTTTAAAAAATTTCAACCATGATCGCGATGAGGTCAACACTTGATCTGTCATTAAGTCTTTTATCTTAGTGTCAGTGTGAAGTCATTGGACGCCGATGGATGTAACAAGAACCAGTCTTATTACACGAAAAGTGTTTTCTGAAATCAAAATTCGAGCGAATGAGTGTTTTATTAACGTCGCTCTATAAAGGAACACGAGAGCTAGTGTTGACTAGTGGTAATTTGGAACCATGATCAAGTGATTAGGACGGAACATGGGCTCCCCTCTCTCTGATATACCACACCTCTCCTCTTTGAGCTTCGACAGATTTAACGTGCATAACCTCCCCCCCTCCTCTACACGGCGGGTCTTCAGTGGTACAAGGCTCAAAATCTTGAATGAGTGAATATTAACTTTGCTTTATTTTTCAACACGAAGGTTTTTGGTGACGGACCTTGTAATTTTGAACCATGGTCAAGTGACGAGGATGACACCTGAGCTGGAATCCATCTTTCCTAACTTCCACACCACACCAACGGGAGGACGTTAAAGTCCTGACTGATTTAACTGCATCAGCCTCTCTACATGGTGACTCTTCAGTGGCACTGGGATCAAACTCGTGATACGCCAGATGCGAGCGTGTGCCCATAACTACTAAGCTACTGCG
>BMAV01016968.1:42265-74176 GCA_019973955.1 Trichonephila inaurata madagascariensis | reverse complement strand
ATTTGATAATATATCCACTACAAAATCCAAAACATTCTCATCTAAAGCAGCAACAACGATATTATATTTGGTTGTGGCGTCCGAAATACTGCTATTAGAAAATTGTGCTTCCAGCTGTAAAAACCATAATTTAGGCTTATTTCGCCAAAAAGCTGGTGGCTTAGCTGCTACTTTATGAATTTCGGTATTTGTATCACCGAGATTAAATGTGGAAGAATCATCACTATTAGTAGCCATTTTAAATTAAAATGTGAAAAGTTTTGAATTATAGCATAAATGTACCTGATTTTCCAGTTATATAGCAGTCGTTAACGGCGAGTTTTGTGGATGGTGTGCTCACCGGGTCACCAATGAAGGAAATGATTATATTTACAATGATATTATGGTTAAATGAATTTTGGTAAGCAGATGTAATGCATACATAAAGAGCGGACATCAATGGCTGACTAGCTGCCGGGAAAAATGTAAACAGAACACAATAAACGTTACATCAAAAGTAGAGTAGTTTTTATCCTTCTCCGTAGTGCGAATATTGTTTTTGTAATATGTCTCGCCACAATACTCCCTCCCAAGTGAGATACTGTAACAAAAATGTGTCTCACACACACACACTGATAAAGCACTGGTAAACGAACTTAACGTCCACCTCTTGTCACTCTGGTTGAAGTAGGAAGAGGCAATGGAGCAAATCTGATCTTTTTCTTTGGCATTTCTGCAGGCTTATTAGGCGTATCTTCTCTAATTCTGGATTCAATGTCACTTTCTGAAGAATTGTTGGAAAAATATGGTTTCAATCTGTCTATTGAAACATTAACATTTTTACCTTTAATGAAAAGTGTAAAAACTTTGTCAGATCGGTTGATAACCTTATAGGGTCCATGATATGGTAGTTGCAGGCTTCGACGAACACTGTCAGTGCAGACGAACACATGAGAACATTCTTTGAGGTCTTTGAAGATAAAAGGTTTCTGCTTGCTGTGATATGAAAAAGGAACTGGCTTGAAATCTTTGATGGTTGCTTTAAGTGTTTGGGGACGAATTCAGATTAAGGTTGAAACAGGGCACCTTCAAAGAAATCGCATGGTAAACGAATGCTTTCACCATAAAGTAATTCTGCTGGTGTAGCTTCGAAATCAGCACGCCAAATTGTTCTCAATCCAAGCAATATTATGGGAAGTGATCTCGTCCAACTTTCATTTTCATGACACATTATGCTTCCTTTAAGAGTAGGGTGCCAGCGTTCTATACAACCATTTGCTTGCGGATGATATGTTGTAGTTTTGTTGCGTTTAAATCATTAATTTTGAAAGTTCTTGAAAGAGCTGAGCCTCGAACTGAGTTCCTTGATCAGTGGTAATGACTAATGGTGTTCCAAAACGTGAAATCCAGCCTTTTAGTATGTTATCTGCTACTGTTTCTGCTCGAATGTCCGGCATTCGAAATGCCTCAATCCATCGACTGTATCGATCTATGATAGTTAAACAGAAGCGAAATCCCTCAGATGATGGTAAGGGACTAATAAAATCTAAATTAATTTCTGTAAAACGGTTAGTGACAGTGATATTGCTGTAAAGGACTCTGTACGTGTCGTGTGACTTTTGGCACTTAATACAGCTTCTAGCCCAAGTTCTTGCGTCTTTATTTATTGATGGCCAAACAAACTTTGAAGTTAATTTGGTGGTGGTTCTTATTCCAGAATGTGCTAGGTTATGTTGAACACAATTATCCGGAATGCTTCTGGAATATAAGGTCTCTTCTTCTTTGCAGAGCAGTCGCAGAATATGTTGAAGTTGGAGCCAAATATTGGAGCTTTTTCTAATTTTAGAGAAGAGTTTTGGGAAGAAAGAATCTCTTTTAACTCCTCATCCATTTCCTGTGCTTTTGCTATACCTTCGTAATCAATTGTTGGTTGAAGATGCAATTCGTCTTTTCGTGACAGTGCGTCGGCACAATGATGTTGTCTTTTCCAGGTACGTGCTGAACATCGACAGTAAATTGGGCAATATATTCCAGATGTCTTTGTTGACGAGGAGTGGTTTTATCCAGTTTCTGGCGAAATGCATTAATTAATGGCTTATGGTCGGTGATGATTGTGAAATTTCTACCTTCCAAAAAATGTTTAAAATATCTTACAGAAGAATATGCAGCCAGCAACTCTCTGTCATAAGTGCTGTATCGTTTCTGGGTATCAGTAAGTTTCCTTGAATAGAAACTAAGGGGTTTACAGACTCCACGCTCTAATTGTTGTAGCACGGCACCAATGCTGTTATCAGATGCATCAACCATTAAGGAAATGTATGCATTTTCTGATGGGTGAACGAGCACTGTCACTTTACATAGTTGTTGCTTGCTGTTTTCGAATGCTTGAACTGACTCTTCTGTCCAATGAATTTTGTTTTTGTCATTACTTTTCTTTCCCTTCAAATAGTTGTTATAGAACGGATTGATTTTCTGCAGCATTAGGAACAAACCGATGTTAGAAATTGATAACTCCTAAGTATCTTCACAAGTCCTTTACAGTCTCAGGAAGCTTGAAATCTTCGATTACTTTTATTCTTTCCTTTGATGGCTCAATGCCATTGACAGAAATATGATGGCCTAAGAAATCAACTTCAGTTTGTAGGAATCGGCATTTCGCAACCTTTATAATAAGGCCAGCATCCTGAAGACGTTGAAAAACTTGTTTAAGATGACTGATATGCTGGGCTTCATCCTTTGACGCAACGAGAATGTCATCAATGTAACTGAAGCAAAAATCTAAGCCCCGAAGTACGGAATGAAGAAACCGCATAAAAGTTTGAGCTGCATTGCGCAATCCAAAAGTCATTCTGGTGAACTCATACAAACCGAAAGGTGTGCAGATGGCAGTTTTTTCTATGTCAGATGGTCCAACTGGTATCTGATGGTAGGCTCTTTCTAAATCGAGAGTTGAAAATATAGTGCATCCATGTAAATTATAAGAAAAGTCATGCAGGTGAGGAATGGGATATCTATCAGGTTGTGTTACGGCATTCAAAGCTCGATATAATCCCCACAAGGTCTCCAATCCCCTGTTTTCTACCGTACTAGATGTAATGGGCTTGCCCACGGGCTATTAGAAGGTCGGCAAATCCCTTGTTCCAGCATAAACTCGAATTCCTTTTTCGCTAACTTAAGCTTGTCAAGTGCCAAGCGACGAACTTTTGCTGAGACAGGTGGACCACTTATTACAATATGATGCGTCACTAAATGTTTAGGTTCTTTAATGAATGAGTTACTAAATGTTATTTCCTTGAATTCACTAAGAAGTTTAGCTATTGAAGAATCATATCCGGAAGAAACTATTGTTGTGAGAGAAAAATTCGGTATTGTAACTATTTTACCAAATGAAGACAAGGATGTTAAGGGGTCAATGAGACATTTTCTTTTTAAATCAATTAAAATAATCCGAATTTTTTGAGAAAATCTGCCCCTATAATAGCTTTTGAAATATTTGCTATGATAAATGACCAAGTAAATTGTCGGCGAAGTCCAAGATCCAATTTAAGCATTTTAGTGCCAAAAGTGTTAATTTTTGAACCATTGGCGGCAAATAATGTAAAATCTGATACTTTATTATTTCTTTGTTTATTTGCAGGAATTACTGATACATCAGCTCCCGTATCAACAAGAAATTGCCGGTTGATTTATCGTATAAATATCAGCGGCAATTTTTTTTCGCCAGTATCGCCGGCCGCATCAATCGATTGGCCTATTAGTTTTCCGAAACATTTATTTTAAATTAGCATGGTTGTACATACTTCTTGGCATTTTTTCCGAACTTAAAATGATACCAACAAAATGCATATCGGGATGAATTAGATTTGGATCTATTGCGTCTGCTGTGTTCTCTTGATTTACTACGTTGCCTAGAATTTCGAGAAAATTCATCGAATTTTTTTGTTAATGCCACTATGTCTGCTTGCAACGCCTCTAATTTATTACGGTCGTTTGATTTTGGCGACGAATTATTGTTTGTTACCGAGTATACTTCGGATGAACTGTAAACAGCAATAATTTTGTCAGCCATTTCTGCAATATTATTTAATGAATCTTTACTAATCGACAAAATAGCTTGTGTCTGCTGTGGAAGCCTTTGCAACCACAAAGATTTAATAAGTTCATCAAAAATAGAACTCCCTTCTAAGCTCTTCATTTGCCGTAAGAGATCGGACGGGCGTCGATCGCCAAGTTCCATATCAGTCAACAGTTTTTTTTAACCTTGACTCCTCAGTATCGGTTAATCTGTTTAACAATGCATTTTTTAACGTTTCGTATTTATCATCATGAGGAGGATTTGATAATATATCCACTACAAAATCCAAAACATTCTCATCTAAAGGAGCAACAACGATATTATATTTGGTTGTGGCGTTCGAAATACCGCTGTTAGAAAATTGTGCTTCCAGCTGTAAAAACCATAATTTAGGCTTATTTCGACAAAAAGCTGGTGGCTTAGCTGCTACTTTATGAATTTCGGTATTTGTATCACCGAGATTAAATGTGGGAAAAATCATCACTATTAGTAGCCATTTTAAATTAAAATGTGAAAAGTTTTGAATTGTAGCATAAATGTACCTGATTTTCCAGTTATATAGCAGTCGTTAATGGGGAGTTTTGCGGATGGTGTGTTCACCGGAGCACCAATGAAGGAAATGTTTGTATTTACAATAATATTAAGGTTAAATGAATTTTGGTAAGCAGATGTAATGCATACATAGAGGGCGGACATTAATGCCTGACTAGCTGCCGGGAAAAATGTAAACAGAACACAATAAACGTTACATCAAAAGTTGAGTAGTTTTTATCTTTCTCCGTAGTGCGAATATTGTTTTTGTAATATGTCGCCACAAACTGTTAACCCTTAACTTCCCATTTTTTAAAATTTCTATGAAAAAATTATAGCAGCTAGTTCTCAAGTAATAATAAAAGGGGAAAATATATAAATAAATTAAGCTGTTTTAAATTTAATTTCAGTCATTTTTTTTTTGTTTGCTGCAGAAGTGCAACATTGCGCAGTAGTGCTGTAAATTACAAAACTTTTTTTATATGAGAATTTTATTATTCATCATAAATTTTTTTAATTTCTTACCTGGTAATTTATTTCGTCAATAAACAAGAGGAAGCATAAAATATAATGGATTCTTTTAATAGATAAAACACAGTTCTTGAGGCATCAAAGATTTTTATAATTGTTGTGATTTCTGGAAAAAATGAACTTCCACATCTAGTGACAAAATTAGCACGTATTTCGTTGCAGTAATCTTTTTTTTTTCTCAGGTAAGTGATTTGTAGGTAATTAAAAAAAATATTGAGTCTGTTAAATTAAAATAAATCATATGTTGCAGAAATGCAACAGTGGGAAGTTAAGGGTTAATGTTTAACCACGGTGTCTGAATAACCATAGCATTGAGACCATGATTGAAAATGTTTCAGTCAAATAGCTGGCTCACTTAATATCCATTAGTGAACTAACTCCTCTGAATATTCGTTCGTATCGATTCACTGATGAACGTTGAATCTGTCAAGTTTCCAAGCTCTCACTTCAGCGTTGAGTAGATGTAGAATGCCAAATCAAGTGTAATTTTCATTTTTTTGACTGTGGTTCAAAATTACGATGCGAATTGGAACCAAATCATACTTCAACATTAAGGAGCTCCTAGTCTTCGAACCAATATACAGGGTGTTGCCGAATTTAACCGACAAATTCAGAGAATTGATAGTAGGCAGCATGGGGACGACAAATCAACATTCAACATGGGGTCGCAAACCATGTTTAGAAGTAATCACAACAGTTATAAAGGGTGTGATGTCGAGTGGAAAGAAAAGGGACCATAAGAGGTAAGAAGTACATTTATAAGACTTAAAGTATATTTATAATACAAACAATGCCTCACAACTGGACGTCAGAAATGCAACAAGAGATTGTCACAGGAATCGTTCGATGTTGCAACCGTGTAGGTAATACACAGCCGACACTGACGGGCGAAGAGTTGTCGAAAGCGTTCAAGCAAATCCGATGTACTGGCGATGTCAGCTGAGACAACGAAGATACGTGCAGTGAGATCCTCTACTGTCGCTACTGTCATCTCGTGCATGAGCGTTTTGAGTCCTGGATTGAGGTCCTGAGAGTGTGGAGCCCAAGGAACAAGTCCACCGTGTCCAGTTTACCTCCTGGGTTATGTAGCATGGAGGTGGTATGCACCGCAGTCGAAAAATATGCTAGTGCACCTTCATGCATGAACCTCAAGTTCTGGTCTGCAGTGGCTGTCACTCACCCTTTTATTCTCCCCAGACGAGTGGGAAATTTGCATACTGGCCGGTTTCTTCAACCCTACCATGGTGCTCTAAATCCCCGCATTCGTTTGGCCCCTCATCTCGTCTAGCTCATCGTGTTCCCGAAGGCTTCTATTATCGCTATTCTCACCTACTAAATGGGGTTTGCGCTGCCCTGTTTTATGTTGATTTGTCGTCACCTAATGTCACCCCTCTAAATTTGTCTATCAAATTCGGCAACACCCTGTATAGAATCTGCCAATCTGCTTACGTATCTGGTATAATCTGCGGTCAGTGAGTGAGTGGATATTAAGAGGACATGGGGGGTACGCGATTTACACTAAAATATTTAATTTAAGGGTTTTCAAAGTTTTTTAGGTTGCCTTTTATGTGCGTATAGTATGTAAAACAGATTTTACGCTCAAAGTTTCATAAAAAGCTAACTATTTAATTTTTTAAGGAAAGAACAAAATTTGTAAAGTGATTTTAAAATGCTACTTCGCCTACAAAAAATTACATACACGCATGAAATTTGATTTACAAGTACATCCAACCACGTACAACAAAAGTTGGTATGGGTTTTGCGGTAACATGATTGGTATTTGTACAATACTTCTTTTTATGAATGCTTATTGAAAATTCCTCAAAAAAAGTATAAATTCTGAGTTCAATTATTTTTAAAAAAATAAGTATTTTTTCCGATTCCAAAATGCATACCGACTTTTGTTACTTGTACTATTATCAATAGATAAAAAAAAATTCAATGCATCAGGCACAATAGAAAAAAAAGGCCTTTTAATTTTAAATGAAGACAAACTAGTTATTTTATCTTTCTGAGATAAGTCTGTTTAAAATTTTGATTTGCTGTAGGAATGTGAGTAAAAACCAACATAAAAGCTATAATAATTCTACGTTTTTTAAGTTTAGAGCTTTCAAATCTTAAAGAAATATATATAAAGAACAATTTAGGCTAAAAAAATTAGATTTGATTTTTTAAACGATTTTTGAAAAATGAATCGTATTGTGTCCTCTTAACGTCGCACTTTTATGCAACACGAGGGCTTTGGGTGACGGACCTCGTAATTTTGAACCATGGTCACGAGACGAGGACGACACCTGAGCTGGCACACCCCTCTCCTAATTACCACACCACACTAGAGGGAGGACGTTTGAGTTCTCGACAGATTTAACGTGCATCGCTGCTCTACACGGTGGGTCTTTAGTGGTACTGGGCTCAAACTCATGACATTTCTGCCATGATCAGATACTTTGACGCGATTGGGCTACCACAGTCCATAATCTGCGGTCAACCAGAGGGGTTAAAAACCACAAATAAAAAGGGAAGTAAAATAAATAACAATGAACGAATAACTTTAAATATTTTTGTTCAAACAGTTTTCAATTTTTTTATATGTCAACATATTTGATAGAAATAAAATTCACAAATATGTATTGATTCCAAAAAACTTGCGTTCGCCCATTTAATAAGTTTTTACGTGTTTTATATGCAAATAACACACACATTTAAATACATTCATGGGCCACCCCACCCAGTATGGTGGTTATGTCACTCGGCTTGCAATCGAGTGAGTTCGGGTAAGGCTTGGATGTATCTTAGCGGAAAGAAGTCAAAATTTCGCCTGAAATGGATTCCCTTCTCGAATGGAAAGCAGCGCACTCCTTTTGTTCTATGCTAGGATCATCGTTTGTATAATAAAAAGTCTATATTCTTCTGTGTTTGTACTGTATGCTTCTGTTCATCTATCACTCGTCGTCATATGTTTCCCAGGATAGAACACATGACAACAATACATTCATGAAATTTTTTTCATGGTTTTTTGATGTTTCGCCTATTTATGAATCTAGGTTATTTCGAGTACTCTTTCAGCTGAATTAACAAAAACAATTATTAGATAAATCTAATAGTGATATTATTTTTAAATTATGAATGAAATTTTGTGGGGATAAAATTATCGTTACAATGGACATAATCCTCAAACTTATAAAAAAATGCAAAAACTTTTAAAAAATATGAACCACCTTCTGTAAAATTTAAGCATCTCAATTTAGATGAAGCAGCTCTGATTGAAAATATCGTTTGTGCAAAATATATAAATAAAAATGTTTTTGAATAAATAAAGAAAACCTGCATATAAGCATTTAAAATGTGTGGCAAGAATAACTAAATGGTTAATTTAAATAGTCATGAAAGTAAAAGAAATTTACTGTAAACACGTAATATAAAAAAATAGTTTTTAAGTCAATTCCTACTTAGATCAACAACGAAAAATTTTATTTTAGCTACTTTTTATTCAATAGTTACAATTAATATAAATAAATATGTATATACGTAGGACAGAATAACAACATTAAGTGGTAATTAGTTTTTTTAATTATCATTAAAGTATCGCATTGTCCTTTTAATTTCAGTCCAACTTTAACACGTGAGAAAAAAACCTTTTCAAGTTTTGACACAAGTCGCCAAAAGGGTCGCTAAGTCGCCAACGTAGCTGTATTTGTAATTCTTTAAATAATTAGTTTTAATCAATTAATTTTTATTAATTATAATTAAATTATATATATTGTATTGTCATCCAAAATGACCCTGTATATAAAATTTCAGCTCAATTCAGCGCTTTAAAATGTACTTTATTAACGATTGAAAATTCCACCAAGATAAATAAATATACAAATATGTAAATAAATAAATATATAGACAGTGCGAGCTAATAGTAGGAATTGAAAAAATAAAAGAAATGTTCATATTTTTATTGTTGCTTCTAAATGAGATGAAGTTTTTAGTGTGGCTTATCTCCAAGTATAGCTGAACTAGATCTAGTTCACGAAGCAATTTTTGCTGTCGAAAAGAGTTTTAAATTCATTTTTTTTTCTTAATTTAATCAAGATGGTTTTAAAAAAGAGTAATATTAGTAAAGTTTTTAAGTTCTTCTCTCTCTCTCTATTCTAGAAAGGTATTATTAAACTTCTAAGGGAAATAAATACAGAGAGAAATATAGGATCAATTTCTAAAATGTTTTCTCTTTCATTCGAGTTTCTTTAATTAATACATACGCCGAAAATTCTACTAAAAATAGAAGTTAGTTTATCATAACTAGGGAGAGAAAATATTTATGATACAGAAACGTTGTTTATAGTGAATTATTTTTTGTTGCAATGAAAAAATATCTTTTTCTTTCTAAGAATAAGAAAGAGAATTAGAGTGCATAAATGGAAAACTACAAGTCAGTTATTAGTTAAAGTTCTACCACTAGCATCAACATTATATTCGACTAAGATTTTAAATTCTTTGAAGGTACAAGTACTGAATTGTAGATTTTAAAGCCGTTGTGCCAATAAAATTTGTTACATGCAGATTAAATTAATATAACGCGTTTATTAAACATTTCTGCTTCTTTTTTCAATTCATTATTGCGTTTAATGCATTTTAAAAGTGAGTTTTTTTAAAACAGTACGATTATTACTTTCAATAAATTAGTGAAGTTTAAAATTGTTTTTGTTCCCATCTATTTTATGGTCCACACTATTCCTTCAAAAATAAATACAAAAGGCAAGAACCTCGAAGGATTCTGTCACATTAATTTTCATTATTTTATACAATCAGCTATTTTAATACTAAATTTTTACAAATACAATTTATAAGTACCACAAAACAAACCGTACATCCAAAGTTCTCTTTATTTTGTATAAAAATTTAGAATAAAAATTTTAAAATGCAAGTAAGATGTTTCTTATAACTAATTACTAAATTTCTTCTTACGTTGTTTATTTTTGCGTATTATTCAACTACGTAAGAATATCTGCTAAAAACATTTGCTTCCTTTAAAAAAAATATATGTTCTTTTCAAATTAACATCTATAATACATCAATCAACTCTCAAAACTCTTATTCTTATATAAAAGCAATGATTCTTAAGTACACTGAATAACATCAAAGTTTATATATCTACTTTGATAAAACTCAGAGTCACAAATATGGAAAACAATAGATGCTATTTGAATTTCTCAATTGTCTTGTAATGAAAGCACTGTGAAAAGAAAAAAGTAACAACACAGTTGATGAAATAAGTTTATATTCTACACATGTTTTACATAACAAGTTTAATGATATCTGAATAGTAAAATAAAACAAGTCAACATATTTTCCTTCCAAATGTAACCCTTAGTATCTCATTTCATATTTACAAGACCTGGTTTTTTTCGAATTAAAAAGGTTCTGTGTGGGACATATTTTGAAAGAAACATTCACGTTTGCTGAAGTATATGAACTCGAAATCCATTGGTGAGCATGACAAGCAAGGCAATAAGGGAAATGAAGAACAGGAACACAAAGTACCAAGAGTCTCTACTAACGGTCAGGTTCTTGATAATGTATCCCAATGTTCTTCCTGATTGTGTTTGTATAGCACCACTTCCATTGATCTTGGCTGGCAAGGGGCCAGATGCAGTGTGTAAGCAAGTCATTGTTGTAATAGGTTAACCTAAAAAAAGAAAGAAAGAAAAGTTAAGATATGCTGTAAATTCACAGGAAAGTTCATTCGATTCATATACTTTTTAAAAAACATTCGTTTAATTTTTCAAAATCTATATATATTATGTATAGTTGTAAGGACTTTTGCAGCTTCGAAATGGTCTGATAAAAGGCGTCAGATGATTTGAGAATTATCTACTCATGGAACAGAAAACAATGTGGAATAATATGTCGAAAAATATACTAATTAATTGGAATAGTTAATTAGTTGTTTTTCCCAATACTAAGCACGTTTTTCAGCGCTCAGACGAAGGCATTAAAAATCAATAAAAAGGATACAAAAATTGTTTTCTTAAAATGAAACAGAATTAATTTTGCGAGGCTTTTTAAATATTTATTGAAGCAACGAGTCGATTTAATTTTTTTTATTATTATTTATAGAATTTTTAGAATTTTCTTTTTTGAAGGTGCTTACAAAATCAAATGCTATCAAATTATGGTCGAATTAAGCCAGATGAATAAAAAAGCTCTCAATTTACTTTTTAAAATTCAATTATAATAAGTATGCCTAAAATATAAATTGAATTGAAAATTTAAGGGGACATGGTACGATTTAAGCAAAAATTTTTAATTTACGGATTTTCAAAATTTTTTTGGTTGCTTCCTATGTACGTATACTATGTAAAACAGATTTTGTGCTCAAAATTTCATAAAAAGTTAGCTATTTAATTTTTTAAGGAAAAAACCTAAAATTTGTGAAGTGATTTTAAAAGGCTACTCCTTCTACAAAAATTTACGTACACACATGAAATTTGATTTACAAATACGTCCAACTATCTATAACAAAAGTTGGCATGGGTTTTGCGATAACACGATTGGTATTTGTACAATACTTCTTTTTATGAATCCTTATTGAAAATTCCTTAAAAAATTTGCAAATTCTAATTTCAATTATTTTTTAAAAAATAAGTATTGCTTTGATTCAAAAACGCATACCAACTTTTGTAACATGTACTATTAGCAATGGGTAAAATAATATTCAAGGCATTAGGCACAATAGAAAAAAGCCTTAGCATTTTAAATGAAGACAAACTAGTTATTTTACCTTTCTGAGATAATTAAGTTTAAAGTTTTGATTTGCCATATAGATGTGAATAAAAATGAATGTAAAAGCTTTCATAATTCGGCATTTTTTAAGTTTAGAGTTTTCAAATTTTGTAAGGTTATAGAAAAGTATATATAAAAAATAATTTAGGCTAGAAAAATTATATTTGATTTTTTGACCGATTTTTGTCAATTGAATCGTACTGTGTCCCCTTAAAAAGGAAGATTTGATGGCATGGGAAAGGTCTTATGAAATGATAAGTGATCACTAATGTTTTTCTATAGAACAATGTACAAACAAAACAAGAAAAAAAATATGGAATACCATTAAAAATAAATGCAATAAATACACCTTATAATGTTTTGATAAGTCGCATTATAAAACTACATTTGTCTGTATTGTTTGGTTTGCATTATTAATTTTGTGACGTTTACTATTATTTCCAGTGCTTTATTTAGTATAATTCCACTCTATTTTAATTATTTTACTCCTTCTGGTGAGCTCTTAATTTTTATTTTATGAAACTATGTAAGAACTGTTTCTAGTTTTACGTCTAATGCTCTTCCCAGATGCAGTCGGCCGAAAAGAAAAGAAATATGTTATGTTTGTGAATTGGAAACATATTTGTAGTTTGTTCTTATTTGAACCCGATTTAGTTTGCAATACTTCTATGTGTATTTAAATTTACTAGCTCGTTTATTACTCTAATACCAATTGACATTTACTTCAAGTTGAGTTCAGTTTGGGCTCTTCTTTTCTTCAAGTTGAGGTTTATTTTTATGGTAATTCTTCCGATGAAAGTTTGAATATGGGAGCAGATTACTATAAAAGTTTATGACAGGGATTTGTATCTTTGGAAAAAATCAGCTCACGAAATAACTGGATACGAAAAAAAGAATGTTTCACGTTCGAATAGTGGTTATCGAGACCTGAGCAAGCATGCTACGGGACATAAATATAGGTCTACACTTTTTTATTTATTTAAGTATACAGATAATAGTAGTGTATTCCAGGAATTTTTAATACTCTGATAAGTGGTTTACAATTATCAGAATGCGAAAAAAGTTCAATTGAAACTAATGACAGAGGAAACGGAGTAAAAGAAATCAGAAGTAAAATAGGGCGACCTCATAACGTAGCTGGAAAATTTCTTCGGAATAATATATCTTAAGGAACAATTAAGAATTCGCGAGATGCTTGTCTGTAATTTTTTCAAATCACAAACTCCGAATTATTGAAGCAGCATCTAATTATCTGCTATTCCTGAACAAGATAAGGGAACAATGTGACCTAAATGTGCCCTAAAAATACTGTTAGACGTCTTTTAAAGTTCCCCTCTTAGATTGTTAGAACAAGATTAAAGGCGGTATCACATTTGAAGCCAATCTACTAGAATGATGGACTTAAATTTGGTTGAATAAACAAGCGACCAGTTTGGGATAAAGTATTTCTTTTTATTGTTTGCTATGCTTTTTTATGTACAGCTTGAGCTCTTTTTTTTTTTTTTGTTGGAAATTGTCCATAGTAACGAAAAAGAATTTAATCTAGATTATCCGAATGGATTTAACTCATACTAGCGTAATCTGAAAAAATAAACAAAAAGAGTTTAACAAAAAAAAAAAAAAGACCAATTTTGGAGGGGGAACTTGCATTGACTGAGTTGCCTACCTGTAAATTGCTACCTATGGAACTGTCACCCTGGTATTTCTCTTATGTAAAAGGAATGATTCAGCATATCAAGATTAGCTTAACAGAAACGAAGATTTCATTGGAATCGCCTTATGTTTCAACAAGACAACGTTACTATTGATTGCAGCAGCAGCAGTAAGAGGTGATTAGTTAAACAATGTTACATGGAGACTACTGGTTTCTTTTAATGCATGCAAATAACTTGAAGTTTTCTGTTATTTTTGAAATGAAGGAGGTTATTAAGAATGCAAGGAAGTATTAAGGTAAATCTTGTAACGGGTCTATCCGCGAACCTTCAAATAATCCTCTTGGTGTAAAATTGCTCTTTTTAACTGTATGTTCTATTGAAAACTTTCTCCCGAAGGAGAAGACGTTGTTTATGCAAATGAGTGGTTCTATTTAAGCGTTGACATTTAGTTACGCGAGGTTAGTCTACGGATAGTCACTGGAAGATCGATTATTAATAATTGGAGAATAAGCTATAAAATTGAGCTTAAGAATTACGACCGTATAAGTTAGAGATTTACGGTGAATTATAGCGTAGAAGTCCGGAGAACTCCAAAAGTAAGCGGAGTAAATTATACTTATATGTTAAGTAGACTTCGACCGTGCAATTGCTCTTCTAATAAGTTACATAATGCGTTTCTTACCTTTAGTTGTGTGGTTTAAGTTAAATGGATTATAAATTTGAATTAAAAACTTGTTATGGCTGATCTTTATTCGAACCCCCAAACACTAACAAATGCTAGTCGGTTGTCGTCATCTAAACTGAGAAACTATTCTAAAGATTGGAGAATAGAGTTTTTAATGTCATCCGTAAAAATGGCAGTCCAGTAAATTATTAATTTCAGAGGACTTATATATATATGCAAAAGGATATTCTTCCCCTCTCCCTTTTATACATATGTTTCAGTAAGAATTCTTTATTATGACACTTTATTTTTTTTATAACTGATGAAATACTTAGCGCGAGTAACAAAATGGTATCAGACATATATTTATAAGGGAAATCTAGATAGTCTTATAAATATGTGGAATAGTGTACATATATACATTCAATATATTATTAAGGGTTTAGATATGAGGGAAAAAGTACTTTTTCTATGATTAATTTGAAAATGACTTAGCGCGTACTCGAGATTTAAGTACCTCAGTATTCTGGACGACGAAAATATTTTCTCAAGTAAAATGGATCACAAGGCTTCAAAAGCTCGAAAATGTTTTGTCTTACACCGTCTTATCAAAATCATCAATAATAAGATGTAAATATCCCTTTCTTCTTGAGTTTTGACTTTTTTCGGCTGTAATTTGTTAAAACATTTTGGTTTATTAAACTTTGAAAAAGAATAAGATATTACAATAAAAAACGCCAATGAATTTTCAAAAAACTATCAATTTTCATAAGGGAATGGTAATCTAAAAACATTGAAACTTTATTTAATGTTTGTTCAAATGAAAATACATAACTAATCATATAATTCTATGTATGCTTTGAATAGGACTAATTTAAATAAGAATATTTACATTCGAAGAATAAACTAAACTATAAAACAAAACTACAGATCTAAGACCACAACTTGCAATGTTCTACAGTGTATTTGAAAAAAAAATGTGTTCTATGAAGTAAAATTATATTTCAAAGTAATTCTTTCTTTTACTAATCTTTCTTCTAATATTTTACTAACATAAAAAATAATTTAAAGTAGTGTATTTTATGATTTTCTTTTAAAAAATGCTTATCCAACAAAAACAAGTACGATCTCTTAAATGAAAGTCAAACAGCCATTATCTTTAAGGAAAATTCGAAAGAAAAAAGGGAGTTGCCCTGAACTCTTTCTCTTTTTAACACATATTTCTATTTTTTTTAAGGTATCCGACTACGTTCGGAACCGTGATTTTAAAAAAGCGCATAAATGGATAATTGTCATGATATTTAGTGTCACATGCATAAAATACATGCATAAAATTGTTTTAAGGACATTTTGACAAAAAAAATTATTTAAATACAATATTTCGGCAAAAAATTAACTTAGAATAACCTTTTTTCAAAATGTTCTCCTTTTGTGAAAAATGATTCTATTATAATAATGTTTTGCCTGTATATTGCCCAGACCTCTGTACAGAGGCTCAACTATGAATTTTGAAAACTTCACATTATTTTCAGAGTTACAACCCATTGAAATAATTATCGGCGTTTTTTTCTTAAGATTTCTTTCCTCTGTTGTCGTAAACCATAGATAAACCCACTTCTAAGTTATATATTTCAAAAATTCTAGTTGAGCCTCTGTACAGAGGTCTGAGCTATATACAGGCAAAATATTATTATAATAGAAGCATTTTTCACAAAAGGAGAATATTTTGAAAATGGGTCATTCTATGTTCCTTTTTTGTCAAAATATTGTACTTAAATAATTTTTTATTGTAATACTATTCTTAAAACAATTTTATACATGTATTCTAATCGAAATGACACTAAATATCAGGAAAATTATCCACTTATGCGCTTTTTTAAAATCACGGTTCTAAACGTAGTCGGATACCTTAAATCAACTTTCAAATGTTCTTTTAACAAAATTCCTCAACATTTTTCAATTTTTTTTTATGAACTAAGCGATATAAAATAAAAATATAAAACCTTTCCATCAACAGTAAAACAAACAAATAAAATACATTACGTTGATTATATGAAAGTTTTAAATTTAATTTTACAAACTGATCAAGATTAATATTTAGCGTGAGTATTAATATTTTTTTACAATTATTTTGTAAATAATTCCAAAAAGTATATCATTTTCTTTTTCCTGTTTAAACCAAACATTTTTATGCAGTAGATTTGTTCTTCAAAGCACATGTAAAAATAGTGCAAAAGGATACCATATGTAGAGTAAAAGGGAGATTGTTTTACGCTATCCAAAACCTGAATAACATAAAACAAAATCCGTTATTTAAGTACGTTTAATCAATCAACTGTAAAAGTTTCTACAGCTATGTATTTATATTCTAGCATTTATACAAATTAGCATTTATATAATTAATATTAAATTCATGCCTGTGTTTGTAACAGTAACTTGGAAAAAATAAAAACACATTCTTATTGACTCAAAGAAAGATTAAGTAAATTAAAAACACTAAACAATATTATTATTGCCTTATTTGTCTGCATTTGTTGATAATAATTGCATTTTCTAAAGACGAGATGTATTGAAATCTCTCAGTTCACTGGGAAAACTTTACCATCCGTGGGAGGGAGGTGGGATGACGTTTTCAGAAGATAAGCTATATTCTAAAAAAGTTTCTAATATTGAATTTTTTATTTAGAAAATGTGTTATTCATGTATTTATTCCTTTTTTAGTTTTGAAAATTCTCTGTACTATTTTTGGTACCCTGTTAAATAAATCTATAGATTTTGTTCGAATTTTCGGATGCTCAATACGTTTGAATCAGTGTTAAAAAAAATAAGTTTCCGGATTCCTATCAAGTTTAATGCCCTTAAAAATCAAGCTAGCAGTTAAGTAATGAAGAGGTCATTCTTACCTTTTCGTAGAAAAATCGTCGACCCTAAATCGAGTTAGAGTAAATCAATCGTGTTAAAAAAAAAAAAAAAAGGAAGGCAGTTTTTCTTTAACCGTGTTATTTTATATCTGTGCAAAAAGAAAAAAACTATTAATAGAGTTGGGTATATTTAGGTTGTGTAATATCCATAATTACTTAATATTAAGTTGCAATTTTTTCTTCGAGTCTCTATTAAAAGGATGAGTGTTACAAAGATCTTTTTTTTCTTCGGTGGTTTAAAAAAAATAGGCTTAAAGAATTTACACACCTAAATTATGGAAGGTAATTTTTTAATAAATACATTTTTCAATAAGAACTAGATATATAATTAACAAGAAAATTTTCTTACTTAAGCAAAAGTAAGCTTTAAACTAGGGATGTTCAAACTTTCAAGCTCGATGCCCAAATTCATACATTTATAATGATTCGCGCGCCACATTAATAAATTTACAGAGATCCACGTGCCACATGGCTGTCAAAAATATTGTAGTCAAGAATTTTTTTATACAAAAAGAGGAAGGATTGTCTTAACAGGACTATTAATGACTACGGAAGAGACGGTGTTTATTTACACATATACGTTTCAAAAAAAATAAATGAAAGTTGAATTAAAATACTTTGCAGACCTGTTAAAGGTAAGAGTCCACCCTTTTTCCGAAAGTTTCTGAGATTTTCTGCATAGTCAGATTTTTTTTGTATTTTAAATTATTTAAAATACAGTGAAATTTTTGAAAAATTCGTCATTTTCAGAAAATTTTATTTCAAGTGGATATCAAACACATTAGTGAAATGTTTTAAATATAAAAATAACAGAAAAAAATGGCGTTTCTTAGGACAAAAAGCAAACAAGGCAATTTTTTTTTAAATTGTCATAAATTCAAATGTCGTCAGGGGATCATTTGTGCTCCACGGACCTCGGGATGAAGACTTCTTCTTTAAAAAATGAAATACTTTTTAAAAGCAGGTTTCATACATTGGTTAACATAAGGAATTGAATTAAAATCCAATTAAAAAAACGTATTTAACTCTATTTTAACTAAACTTAACCTTTGGATCCTCTTTAACTCTTTTTGATATTTTCAGTTATTAGATTTTTAAAGAAAGAAAAAAGACTTACCTTAACGTCTTTTTTATAACTGAGAATCCAAAATGCCAGAATTATATAGTATACAAACTTAACAACTGCTGTTAATTACTCTTCTAACCACACTTATTTACAAAGAAAGCAATCCCAGGGTGCAATTCTTTCTGAGTTTCAGTGATTATGCTATGCATGTGAAATGAAACATTACATGCTCTAGTTATTTTATCAAAATATTACATCACATGTTTAATCATTACTTTTACACGTGTTATATTTTCATTTAACTGTGCAAGACATTTATATTCATCACAAAAAAATTTCCAGTGACTAAATTCAGGGAGGAAAAATGACTTTTAACTACAAGCACTTTACTAAGAAATTTAACTGACTCACTTCAATAAACAAACAGTGGATTATTTTTCCAATTTCTCTTACGTAATGAAGAATCGCTGAATCAATCTGCCATCACTGTCACAATGATTAAGTTACCTGAGTGAAATATAAACTAACCTACTTCAATTTCGTCTATTAACACTAATCACCACTTCCTTTTGTGTAACTCAACTTAATCATTACATACAACTTAGCCAATAAGAGATTCATTTGAGTACTTGCTTAATTTTAAAGAGGTTTTTGTTCCAGCATTTCTAATCACTTTTAACAGATCACGTTCTCTTTCTGACCTCATAAGTGCAAACAATAAATGACTTGATACAAGATCGGTTACACACGCTGAAAAAGCGTAGTAAACAGGAAAGTTCAAAGAAGAGAGGAAGCTATTATGGTCACCGCTCTACTTTTTACAGAACGTAAACAACGAAAGCCAGTTACTTCGTAACAATCTAGATTTCAACAGTGTTTTTGCCGTTGACCTTCCTCGAAACATTCTTAAATGTTTACAAGATCTTTGAACTTAATGAACAAAAAATATTACGAAAATAAAATGTGTAAGAAATACTGTAAAATCCGGCGTATAACGCGCACCGGTATATAACGCGCACCCATACTTTCAAGCTGAATTTTTTTAATTAGGTATATTCGCCGTATAACGTGCACCCCTATTTTTCGATGAAACCTAGAATATTAGTATGCATTGCTCTTATGTTTTGAAGTCATTTATTCGAAGTACTATCCCCAGATTTTTGAAAAAATAGTATACTTCTAGAACTACAACTCTTTTAGTTCATAAGGCAAGTCATTACTTTTATATAATTAGTATATTTCGATACACGTAGAAGTAAAAAAAAAAATTATGCTCATTTCCTTTATTATTTTTAAAGCTATCGTTTTTATACCCGGCGTACAACGCCTACCCTTAAGTTTTGATCTTATTTTTTGTGTTAAGAGTGCGCGTTATACGCCGGATTTTACGGTATATGACAAAAAAATACTATGGGAAAATTTTCTTACCACTAAAATAGTATTCTACCTACCGTCTGGTAGTATTTCTTTGGTTAACTTCTAAAAATGTGCACAGTGGAGGGAAAGAATAATAACCAGACTCCAGAAAACAGTAAGTTATATAAATAGATGTTTTATTTAAACAAACTGTATTGTGTGTGTGTGTGTGTAAACTCTTTATTCATGGGGGATTATAACTTAAGTAATTCCTTACTAAAGGGAAATAAAAGGCACTTAGGTATAAATACAAGGAATAATTCCTAAATTAAATTTAAGGAAGTCGTCATACCAATGACAGGTTCGGTGTGAACAAATTTAAACTTTAATTTTGCATCATGTACAGTGGCGTAACGAAGAGTACCAGGGCTCACCTCCAAAGTCATGTTTGGGGCTCCGAATCGGATCATAGAAAGGATTGCAAAATCATAATATAACATAGGTCTTGGGCCTCCTTAAAACCTGGGCCACCCCACGATGCAGGGGTTGCGGGATTATACGCATCACGCCACTTATCATGTACTATAGCAAAAGAAAGTCTATATCCCTTACAATTGGCAGAAATTTGACTGATTATGACTCTTCTTTAGTCCATCTTTGCAATCACTTTCGAAAGGAATCTTATATGCAAAAATTGGAAGATGAAATCACTTTAGCTCGTATAATCAATTTGAATAAACCAATTTTGGAAAATAGAAGAGTTCTTGGAAAGAAACAGAGTCAATATAATAGAATAAAATCATACTATATACATGATAGTATAATTAAAAATAAGAATAAGTATCAGCATTTCAAATTTTTGCGTAGAAGAAAGTTAATTTCGAATATTTCTAAAAGAGATTTATTACTCTTTTTGTATCTAGAGTAATGTTTCTTATAACTTTTTATTCTTTAAATTGTCGTCTCAAAATATTTACTCATCACATCATAAGAGAAGGTTTCTTATGTTTTGAGTCGAGATAGTATATATACGAAGTAAATGCCAAAGACTCTCAATTCTGCACGAAATCTACGTGAAAAATTAGTTGCACTCAACGAGAAGAAAACTTTGTTTTTTCACAAAACTTTTTTTAGCGGAATTGGACCTCGGTCCCCATGTCAAGTAATTTAATTTAAAACCTTTAACTGGAAGAGTGTAAGAAAATACAGCTCGTAAAAATATTAGGGCACAATGCAGTTTCATAAGAGGTTATTTTAGAAAATAACTATTACTTAAATAGTATCTTATATACAATCAGATATCATTTCATGATTTTTGTATTCATCGCACTGTGATTAAACCACTATGATAACTGCAATGCAAAGTAGCTCAGACAAATTGCATATTGTATTATAATTATGGCTCTTTAAAGTAAAAAAATAAAATAAATGAAACAAAAATAAATTTAAGGATTACTTAAAACCTCTTTATTAAACTAAAATAAAATAGTTAATACTTTGTTTTGCCTATTATACTAAGTCTTATGGTGATTTGGGGTGAAGATTCTAAGTTTGGTGCTTAAAGTTGCGTTGATTTTGGATCCATCTTCAACTAAAAGCCGCTTTAAGCCTTAGAAATATAATGATAATTTATTAATTTTTATAAATATTCCAAAATATATTGAATGGTATTAAGACTTGAATAAGTCTTAATCACACTAGAAGGCAATGATAGCGGATCTTCATTTGACAAATGCCAACTTCGAGGGTAGAGGCAGTTATATTGATACAGCTTAATTTATTTTTTTTTTCTTTTTGAAACTCGCTCTTTATCTTACACTTCACTGAAGAATGTCTATATATATTTTCTTATTTCTTGTATGATCGATATGCTCTAAACTCTCTATCAAAAGTCTAAAAACATTTGGTTGTAACTGTCATGCTTTTTCGTACCTTACAATTATGCGATCTGCAATTTTTTCTAGTTTGTATACAACAAAGAGCATTTGGGGAAAATTATACGTATATTTAAATATAAAAGTAAAATGATGACACCTCTTTCAGGTATTCTTTCCGTTTTCTAACATTATTATACTAAAAGTGTTGCAAGGAGTAATAGGGACTAACGTAATCGTTTAATTGAGGAAAGGCATTAAAATCTCCACGTTTAGTGATACAGAGTTTCGGAGTGACGAATTATTTGATTACAACTAATATTTTTAAGGTCTGTCATCAATATCCCTAGTATAATATATAGAGTAGAATTTTAATACAAATACAAAACCAAAGAAAAAAAAATTGCGTCAGCTTATACTGCAAATTTTTAAAATTATTTGAAATTATCTTTCACTTTTTGACACTTAAAATGATAACATTCTAACTTAATAAAAAGGGAATAAGAATAAAAAAGTACAAAGAAGTAAAAAATGAATAAGTAAAGGATTTAGATTGCCAAAACTAGATTTCTTTCCAAAAGTCGAAATGCCTACACACAATAAACACCTTCATGCAATAAAACACATGGATAGAAAGTCGCCGGCTTTCAATGTGCCTTATGTTGAAAACATCCCCATAAGAAATATCCTAATTTAGAAATTTTTACATTAAAATAAACGAATGAATACTGTTAATCATGTTCTCTAATATTTTATCACATCTGTAATTTCTCAGACTGTGATGAAAACCTTGAGAAATATATATTTAACCGTACTATTAATATAATTAGTTACCGTAAAATTATTAGCAAAATTACTAATGAAAGCTTAAGATCAAATAGAAAATTTACAATGCATAATAGTTTATTTTCTAATCTGTAAAAATATTTTCTTTGTTTTATTATTTATTCCTACTAAAAGTATAATGTTATAAAAAATAAAATATTAAATTTTTGTTTAAATGCGTATTTTAATTTAATTTAAACGACTTCAAAAATTGCATGAATATACATCGAATAAGAAAAGTGAATACATTATGCTTGTGCAGGTATTTGAGTACAATTTAATCTCGCATACCTAGCAGAATGTTACAGTAGTCGATTTGTCCATGTATGGATTTATTTTAAATCGTTTGACTTATCACAGCGTTTCTCAAACTGTGGAGCGCGCCCCCTAGAGGAGCGTAACAATCCTATGAGGGAGTCGCGAGCCTATTGAAAAGTCGAAAGCAAACGATAATTTAAAAAATTATTAATTTGCTGAAAATAAACAAACAAAATACATTTGGACATAATAAAAAATAAAATACGCATTTACACTGATATAATACACTTATAAATGTTGCAGTATAATGCACAATTTATTTTATAATTAATTTAACAATACTAAGTTAAGAACAAGTTCAATAACTACAAGTGACCCCATGGGCTTTTCAGATATAAAATTATATACAAGAATTAACACTTATATTGATAGTTTGTACGGTTTATAACTTAACTTCCAATTAAAAGTTACGCAATTCGCTCCCCTATGCCACTGTTTTCCACGTAGGCACGCGTATGTGATGTATTGGGGGAGGGAAGAAAATGAATACATAAGCAAATCCTTCGCAAACACTGTCAATGCCCTTTTACTGCATTCTAAAGTCTTCGGAATAGTTTTATGAATGTAATACGCAGAACAGATCGTATTTCAGAAAGACGTACATAAACGTCCGTGGAATTTAAAGCTTTGGCTGAGCGAGACGTTTATATACGCCGGTGGCACTTAAAAAGTTAAAGTCGTATTGTATCTTTAGCGTTAAAGCGTTGTATTATTGAATTCAAAACATTGTTACTGTATGGAAGGGGGAGGCGCAATGAAAATTATAATTGAATATTGGGTCGCAAGTATTAAAAGTTTGAGAAGCATTGACTTATCACATAAATATTCAAGTCAGGAAACAAACCGAAATTAAATCTTTTTTTTTGCTGGGTTTTCCAAGGAAACACAACAATACTTCAAATTAAACATAATAAGGAAACTTTTACAAAGCGTCCCTTTTACAGTTTTTACAAAATTAATTTAATGTGAATCGACTGCATCTATCGACTGCATTGCTATCTAAACAATCAAATCTATTGTATTTAATCATTCTCAAATATGAATGCATCACTTGATGTAGAATGGGATGCAATCATCACATTTGATGCATCATCAGATTCTGTGAGAAAGGAAAAAAGTGCCGTAAAGTATATTTGTTACGCCAATGTGAACATACTTAAGTGCTTTACTCATCAGTTGCGTGTAGACGAGATACTACTTACGTGCATTCCCAAACTTCACGGATATTTGGCTACATAGGAGGAAATAAATTAAAGCTAAAAATATTTTAAGGGAGGGAAAACGAATTTGATGTATGGTACTTTTCAAGAGATAACGGTACTCATTCGTTTAAAATACTTACGTTTATAAATAGACATAAAAAATTCGTGAAAGTCCAAGAATCAAAACTTTGCAGTAATTTATCTTATAAGGAGAGATACTCATAGGCACAACAATCCATAGGTACAGATATACTGTACGAAAAACGAAATAACAGGCATTGCATCCTTTTCAATAAGTTAAAACACATTACCATTAAAATTTTAGTGGAAAATCTTATAATATGCTGAATAAAATTAGTTAAATGTGAATTTTTTTTTTTTAATCATAAAGAAATTTTAATTTGAGAGAAACAAATTTAGAACAATTTTGAGAACTTTTAACTTAGTTGTATACCCAAATAGTTTTAGATAACTAAAAACTAATGTGGAAGTTAAAAAGTTTATGAAGTGTTATTCAAGAGGAGAAAGAATTTTCCATAATAACAATAAGTGGAACAAAATACTTTTAATAATTTTTGCGCGCACAAATTTCTATGTAAATACATTTACATTTTCCCTTTTGAATCTAATATAAATAAAAAAGCTTATTTTTATAATAAAGTATTAAAATTTCTTCAGATACCTGCTTCGAAATTTCTAGATTTCGTGCAGCAATTTTTTTTTTAATTTCAGAACTATTGTTAAGGAAATTTTACAAACAAAAAAAATTGTTGACACCGTAGTAAAATTCTTTTTATCATAATATTTTTTTTTGTCTTCCCTTGAACTATTTTCTTACAACATGGATAATTCAAGAATTCCACATGTCCTTTGCTTCTACCTTTAAATTTAAAAAAGTTTTTCAATAAGAAGGTTTAAATAAAGAATTATATTTTATCTGATTTTAAAATTTATTTCATTCTATTTTTGTCTTTTTTTTTCTCTTCATAAGTAAAATAAGGTTTTAAAAAAATGTATTTTTGAGAAAGTCAGTGACATGTTTGGAAAATTCTGAGTTTAAATTGTAAAAGAATTACTATCCAAGCTCTATATTAAAAAAAAAATTGCAATTAATGCATTTCGATCATTTATCCGGATTAAGTTATATTTCAAGATGTTAGCTTAAAACATTTTGTCAACAATGTACTACTAGTCAAAGAATATACGCACACAAGAAATATTAAGACACAAATATTTTTATATTAAGATCTTAATTTATACAAAATGATATTATATATGCTAAGATTTGTTGTATCATACAGTAATCAATTCACCCCCCCCCCCAAAAAAAAATTATAAGTTATTTTCATATTGCTACAGGAATAAACTAACAGGTTCTAATGATAAGTTCTATCACGTATTAAAAATTAGTTTATTAAATCGTATACCTATTAAGACATTTATCATTGACTATTGCTTGTGTAGAGAAAATATAAAACTATTTAAAAATAATCAAAACTTTTGTATTTTAAAAATAAAAACCTACGTTTTAATAATATTGTTCATTCATAAATATTAAGAATAGTAATTACAGACGATATGGAAAATCATGAAAAATGCTAAGAATCGGCATGAACAATAATTATGTCTCACATTATATCAAGTTATACCAGAGAGAATACTTTTCTGCAAATAAAATACTTAAAAACAAGCTAGCAAACCTTGTATTGAAACAATCACATATAAATTCACGTATACAAGTATTTCAATTATAACTATATAGATTGAAAACACAACATAACCTTAACCTGTAGTTCAAATGTATTCTTTTTGTTCATTTA
Organism: Trichonephila inaurata madagascariensis; assembly: GCA_019973955.1. NCBI lineage: Eukaryota > Metazoa > Arthropoda > Arachnida > Araneae > Nephilidae > Trichonephila > Trichonephila inaurata. Next base: position 48,585 of record BMAV01016968.1, on the reverse strand, counting down.
TCTTTTCTTTCAGTAACTTTCTGCTTTGCAAATCATATCTAAAGACACATTCGGTCAAGGTAAACAACACAGCATAAATGTATTTAGCTACAAAGAAAATATACAATTGCCCTTTCACCCCTGTGAAAGTTATTGCAGCTTTTCCCTTCCAAAGGGAAATTTCGAGAAAACATCCAAGGTATCTCGGCTTAATGCATTTAAAGGCGTGAAGTATAATATAAAATTTAAAATTTCAATGAACCTCCCTGTCATTGAGGCAAATAAACAAGTTAAATATATTTGAATGTGAAGTCAGGTTGAATATGCTATCATTTGAACTTAAAGAAATATGAACATTTTTGGTCATTATCAAATCCTTTTAAAAGTAAGGTTAGCAAGAATTTTTTTAAAAAAAAACCACAAGATCTCTTGAAATTAAAAACAAAAAAAAAAGTTATATATATTATCAGAACTAATTGTTGTGTATCCTATATTGGTGATGAAAAATGTATAAAAATATGGTAAAAAAGTATACGCAAGTTTAAAAGTAATAAATTATATATAATTTATTGTCGAAAATTCGAAACATTATATATATGTTGAGTTATTCTAAAGGATTTAACTGTTCATTTTAAAATCTTTTCAAAAGGTAAATTTTTAAGAGGTATATTTTTTAATATTTATTTTTCCTTAAGTTTTCAGTAAAAGGGTAAAAGGGACTGTAAACAAATTATGATTCCTTTATATATCGTATTACAATTTCTTACTGATTTTGAGCAACAATACATAGTCTCTTAGGTAAGATTCGAATTTATTTTTTAAAGGATGAAGATCAAAAGAAAAAAGATCGTTATAAGTACATTATTATATAAACAAATACTTATAAAGCTGTATTTCTGTCTCATTGTCAAGGGCCAGATTTATATAGTCATAACACTTTTACAGTAAGCGTATATCGTGAGAAATAATCTTAATCTTAATTATCTTAAAAAATATAAATAAAGGGTGATTCATAAAAATGTATACACTTTCCAGATGCTGTAAAACAGTAACAATCAAAGACAAGCATCACTTCAGCGAACCTTACGGTAGATGTACTCTTAAAGTTTGTGTTTTTCCCCTAGCGGAGGTGATGTAACAAAAAATATTGTACAAAATAGTCGGAATTTGTAACGTTGTAAAGAATCTCGCGGGGGCCGCAAAATTATTCAAGGTGGGCCACATGCAGCCCCGGGCTGCGGATTGGACTCCCCTGGTCTACAGCATTCTACTTATCCAACGGCCAACGAGAAGTCCTGACAAAGTGTTAATACTTTGAACCTGAAATCACAAAATGTTAACACTTTGTGATTTTTTCCTGTGGGCACATGGAAAGGATAAAGCATTCATCCCTCCCCTTCCTGTTGATACAGCAGATCTGAAACAACGTATCGCAACCGCTGTCAATGGACATGACAGCATTTCAGCGAAAATGGATTACCAACTCAATGTGAGTCGTGCGACTAAGATTCACATATAGAACATCTCTCTGCGACTTTTTCTAACAAAACTTTAAACACAATCCTATATAATTCTGTTGCAAGTAACTTAAAATATGGTACATTGTTCTTAATTTACAGTACATTGAAATTGTATACTTCTTTATGAATTACCTTGTGTAATTCTTGTGCTGATGCATTAATTGAGTTCATTCTCTCTTGAGCTTCATTTTCTATTTCTATAGCTATACCATCATACATATATTTCTTGTTCTTCAAAAAATATCAGTAAAACTCGTTCTAAATAAAGCTAATTATATGCATAATAATTTTAAAATGATCATGTTTGTATTTTTAAAAAAGTGAAGAAAACTAAATTAACTAAGAAAAACTTTCAAACATTTCGATCATTCGAAATGGAAAACTTTAGGCGTATAATAATTTTAAAATTATCATTTAATTAAATATTAAAAAACTGAAAAAAACTGAATTTTTGAAGGAGAAATTTGATGAAATTGAATGGGATATATATATTACGGGGAAAAAACTCTGAAATATTTCAACCTAAATTGTTTAGGTGTATGATTTTGAATTCAACGTGAATTTCTAAGAGTTTCTTCTTAAAATATTATTTTAATGAAACTATTACCAAAGTGATAACAAAGCTAAAAATTATTTTCTTTTGCGTTTCTCTTAATTAATCACTTCAACCTCTCTTTTTTTAAAAGGAGTTTATCCTTGTTCAAAACTTCAGGTCAAAGTTTCGATGCATTTTAATAACCCTTATTTTTTTCAGGTGAGTCATGGTTTCTTTAAAGAAATGCTAAAAGACACATTATTATTTATGTTGCAGCAACAATGAAATTTTAAATACGAGTTTTTTTAACCTTGCTTGTAATTGATTTCTTCAAAGATTCCCAAATAACAAAAATATTCATTATTTATAGGGAGAAACCTGTAAACATGATCATAAATTGTGTGACGCTTCTCTAACGTATAATTAGACAGAGTTCGACAAATAAATAAATAAGTAAAATAATGTTCGCTCTTATTAATTGATTTAAATCATAATTTTTTTCACTCAAGTCAAATATATATATTTTAAAAAATTTTGTTCATTATAATTTTCATGCTATTTAAGAACACTATAAAATACAAGACGAAATATTGATATTATTTATTACTAAAAAAGGTGTTTTTTTTATCTACAACAATAAATAAAAATATTATATCACATATGGACGTAAGGACTCAGTTTTCTGTATTCTAGTTCCTTAATAAAACGGCTTAAAATTTATTTATAATTAGTAAGCAATTAAACTTATCAAAAAAGTGCTTATAATTCTTTTTTTATTCATTTCTTTCATAACAGTTAGATTCCAAAAGCAGACTTTTTACTAAACTGAACAAGATTTTAAATTTTCAAATAATTAAAGACGGTTTTTGGAATCCAATTTTATAAATAATGGATTATATGCTTAAAAGAACCATATCTATTGTACTTTAAACTATTTTTGATTCGATATTTTTTACCTATAATCAAGTTAGAATTTTCTCAGACCATTGAAAGCCTTTTTTTACAAAACTCCTTTAAAAAAATCATACTGTCTTACGTTTTATTGTATCGTATCGTAACGTATTATAATGTGTTTTAAGGCATAGATCATATATGATAATTTATTCTTCAATAAAATTCATCAGTAACTTATATTTTATTAAATAATTAGATGATAGAGAAAACTGGAAATATTAAAGCACAATAAAAAGAGAAAAATTATCAATTATGATCGATACACTTTAAATCTAAATGCAAAAGAAATACCAATCACTAGGAAAATTAAAGTAATATAAAGTTATTTCTTCGAATTTTCATCTAAATCAATCTTAGTGCAAATGCACAAAAGAACCCATTGAAAAATTCATTTCATAAGGCTGTCTTCGGTAAAAGTAAGAGAGCTTTAACTAAACGCGAAGCACATTTTCAGACAGAAAAAATGCCTCAACTTCTATGGAATTTTGCAATATTATAACTCATACCTTTGTTAACACAATATAGTTTTTAAAAATTCCTATTCCATGAATACTTTCTTTTTTTGTTTTAATACGTGAAGGCATATCCCATTTAACATTACGGTATAGGAGAAAAAACGCGAAACACATTTTATACCAGAAAAAATGAATAAACTCGGTTAAAAACGGGAAGTATGATAAAAAAAAATTCTACTCTCTAAAGGATAGTGAAGCCAGAATATCATATTAATGTTTCATTTTTTTTATATTTGAAAAAATGTTCCAAGTTCTGGTCCTATTCTTTAACATTAACCGAAGACATCCTTAAGCAAAACAACTGTATGCGGTACAACGAAAATGTCAAATTTGAATGTATATTCCAAGAATGTGTGTGTGTGTGTGTGAATATTTCAAGATTTAATAAAATGTATCTATACTAGTTCGAGGTCTTATAAATAGCATCTGCATACATTCAAGATCTTTATATTGTAGTAAAAAGTGATATTTAAATTTAACTTTAAATCAATATATTATATATAAAAATTTAGATAAACATATCGTTTAAAGTAAGCCCTTTCTGGAAATTTCGTAGATTTAATCAGTTTCATTTTCGTGAGTCGGAATTTCTCAAGATTCCAGCATCACACAACTATTTTTACTATCTAATTACTAAATATAATAAATATTTTTGATTTATATGCATAGAGACTAAATACATCTATAACTAGGGTTCAATTATTGTTTTAATTTAATAAACATAAAAGTAAACATGAAACATATAAAAGTGTAATATCTGAAAGAAATAAAATTTAAGTTAGTCAAACCAACAAATATAAAGTAATGACAGTTTAACACTTTATTTTTATCTTTGTAATGATCAAGTAATACAGATTTTATAACAAAATGCTTGAAAATTGTTTTAGATGAAAGTTATATGCATATAAATGAATATAACAAAGAGACTTAAAATTGTTTGATATTTAGTGTCAGTTGAACTAGAATATACATATAAAATTGTTTTTAGAACATTGTTACAAGAAAAAACTATGTACAATATTTTGGCAAAATTTTAAGAGAGTATGACATATTTTCAAAACATTCACCTTTTATGGAAAATTCTTCTACATTAATGATACTTTTAATGTATATAGCTAGGACTTTTATAAAAGAGCTGAACGAAAAGTTTTGAAAAATTCCCATTATTCTTAGAGTAACTATCAATTGAAATAAAAACGGGTGCTTTTTTTTATTATAAAAATTTTTCTGCTCTGGTGTATTAAAGTATGAATAAAACTTCACTTCTCTCAGTTATATATTTCAAAAAAGCCTTATTTCAGCATCTGTACAGAAGTCTTACCTTATATATAAGCACAATTAGAATATTATATTTTAGAAGCATTTTTCATAAAAGGAAAATGTTTTGAAAAATTTGCTATATTTTCTTCATTTTTTGGTAAAAAATTACATTTAAATAATTTTCTCATAAAAATTTCCTTAAAACAATTTTAAATGCATGTTCTATTTTATATATAAGTGACATTAAATATCAACAAAAATTATCCATTCACACGCTTTTCCAAAATCGCGGTTCCGAACGTAATCAGCGCGCATTATCTTATAAAAAATAAATTTTCAAAGTTTACTTAAGTGGGACTATTTAAGTAGATTTTTAACAAAACTGTACAAGTTTCAGTGTTTGAAGAAGTAATAATATTCTTACATCTTTCTGCTCAATTAAACTCTTAAATAAACAAATAGAAAAGAAGAATTGGTTACTTTTCTCACCAATATCGTCTGCTAAAAGAAAATCCAACAGAAAAGAGTAAACAATAGAATTTCTGCCAGTCGATAGCACAACCTCGCCTATTCTGTCAGCAGTTCTAGAGGCTTCTGAATCCGTTTTCGTTGATTCGTGATAGCGCGGTTGTTTTCTTTTTCGACCAATGAGGCTACCGGTCCCTTTTCGTGGTCAAGGGCGTTCGTTCGCGTTTTCTTGACATATAGATCACATCCAGCAAAACAATTCCTCGAACTTCGTTTTCTCTCATTTGGGGCACATTTCCCCTCTTTTTTTTTTTTCTTTTTTTTTGAGAAACCGAACAGTTATTTTACTTATGCTTTTATTTTGCTCGTAGGATCGAATGGAAGAATTATATTAATAACAAAGCAGCGAACTGAATCGTCATGTAATAGGAAAATTTTTATTAGTTTAGATGTGCTCTAAATCTTGAATTGTAATAATTGTTTCGGTTACTGCATGTACGCTATGTTCTCTCTCTTTTTCTGTCTTTAGATTTACATATTTTAATGATAGTGTGAAAGGAGAAAAGAGTAAATGTTCAGAATAATAATGCCCGTGAAATAGAAACATTAAAAAAAAAATTCAATGTAACATAATTTGATTGTTTTATTTACACACATACATTTATTCATCAGCATTTTTAATCAAGTCCTTTAATTACTTTTTTCCTTTAAGTGAAATATATTTATATTTTAAAGTAAAATATATAGGCTTTCAAAAGTCAAGGTATATTATATACTTTAGGACGCACTTTCATTCTTGATAAATTCAGTAAAGTTTTTATAAAAGAGTTATCACCAGATGTTTAGTATTTTTTTTTTTTTTTTTGTAATGGGCTAATAATAACTACTGTTTTAGCAATTCACTCCACTTGCTCCTTAACTTTTGCAGGATCATGTATAAAATAGAGATACAATTTTACAAAATACAGATTTCAAGAACAATGTCAAACAACATAAAGGAAACACAAATTCAATACTGAAATCAAATGAACAAACCATTTAACCTTTTTCATGTTAACAATACTTCAATAAATGAAAACAATTTAAAAA
>BMAV01016968.1:18268-40471 GCA_019973955.1 Trichonephila inaurata madagascariensis | reverse complement strand
AAAAAAAAAAAAGGCATGCAAAATGGGAAAATGAAAAAATTATGATACTTCAGAAATAAAGAATGTTTTGAAATTTTTAAAGCAACATTAGGAAAGTATAAACAGTGGCGTTTTATGAATTTTATATAAAAAATTAGTATTATGTAACTATTTATATTTTATCCAAAAGGCTTTCTTTTTTTATTTCATCAAGCATTGCACTAGATTTTTGAACAAGTAGATTTTATCTTAGCGAAAAGCTTGAAACAAATGTTCTATTTATCAAAATTATTAAACTAATTTATCATTTAGTATTCTTTTTTAATACGTTAACCGTTTTTGAAATAAATCTCGTAACTACAATTGCTTTTTAAAAGATAAATGTTTTGTTACCTGAGCTAATAAAATGTCATGTCTTATATTTAGGTCAATCTAGTTATTTTTGTTTTTTTCAGTATAAATTATAGAGAAAAAGAATGAGAGAATTTTTTATCATATAAAGGGTTATGTCTAATTGATGATGGACGTTCTAAATTTTTGTAAAATATCACGTCACATATGAAGTTTACTCTTTCTGACCAAGTGGTTTCCTTGAAACAATGTTTTAAATTCACTTTGTTGTGTGACATAAAAGATCGGATCCAACCACTTTAACTCATTTTATTTTGGTAATTATTGTTCAATAAAACATGTTCAAAATTAATTCGTCTAATAAGGGTTTTCACTTAATTTAAACTAGGCATTAAAGATTTTACAAAATGAGTGAAAAATGAAAAAGAAATGATGGATCAGACATTAAGTTTAACAACTGAACATAGTTTAAACAAGTAATATAAAAAAAAATTAAGCCAATTCTACTCAGATCAACAAAGAAAAATTTTATTATTTTAACTACTTTTTATTAAATAATTACAATTAATATCAATATGTATACACGTAGAGAAGAATCACAATATTAAGTGCAATTAAGTTTATTAATTATCATTAAAGTATCGTATTGTCATCCAAACAATCGTGTATGGAAAATTTCAGCTCAAAAAAGCGCTTTAAAATGTAAGAAAAAACATTTAAAGTTTTGACGCAAGTCGTCAAAATGGTCGCTAAGTCACCAAAAATGATGCTATTGTGGCTGTACCTGTAATTCTTTGAATAATTAGTTTTAATCAATTAATTTATATTTATTATAGTTAAATTACTGTATTGTCATTCAAACTAATCGCTTGTATAAAATTTCAATTCAATTGAGCACTTTAAAACGTATTTTATTAACGATTGAAAACTTGAACAAGATATATATAGGGAGATAGTGAACCAACAATAAGAATTGAAAAATAGTGTGACGTCTTCGATTGGGGTGAACCCCACCCCTCTATTCATCTGAAGTTTTATGGCCCCAAACAGACGTTGGGTGACAAGAGCACGTGGCTATGGGGTCATTGTTTGTTGTCTGGCCTCGGACCAGCGCAGACATCGGGTCTTTAATTTACAATGGCTAAAGAATGCCGGTGACAATAGGGATTCCTGTATGAAAGTCCTGAATAGGCGAAGCCTGTATGAAAGTCGATGCCTAGAGAATAGGGCTATGAGGCCCAGGTGGTGAGATGAATGGAAGTTTCAGAAGTTGGATGAGAATTATGGCGCCCTTGGATTCCAGACAGACGAGGAATGTGTTTGTGTTTGCCGCGCAAATGGGAGACGAAAGTAGCCCGGGGACGAGGGCAGACCTTTTTTTTGGCCTGCCAATGGGGAAGACGAGGGGCGTGTGGTGGACCCGCCCCTGGTGTTTAAAAGGGGTTAATTTTGGAAGAGACGGAGGGAGAGAAAAACTTGGAAACGGAGGGAGAGGAAGAAACTTGGAGAGAGCCCTGGATGGAAACAGAAGGATAGAGCCCTGGAGTGAGACGGATGGAGCCCTGGATGGAAACAGAGAACCATGGAGTAAACTGGAGAGGAGCCCGGAAAAGCAAGGGATTGTCGAGTGCCTTTCGGAATAAGGGTTGACCTCCAGTGAAAAAGGCTGTCCGTCCGGCTTGGCATATTTATTGGACCTTTTAATAACATATGAAGCTATTAAATACTGTTTTAATTTTAAAATAAGGCTGTGACAAATTTTCTAGTTTGCTAACTACTGACGACGTTACAATAGTCTTCTATTACTTTTATCCTAGTAAAGTACTTTTAAACGACTTCAACTCAATCAAATAAAGGAAACAGAAGAGAGTTTACAGAATTATAAAACACAGTTCATAAAGGGAAATTATTAAAATCAAAGCATAACTTTTAAAAAATATATTATTATTTAATATCCAACGTGTATGTGTGTGTTGGATGATAATTACGCCAAATTACGATGTTTCTCATATAAAATAGGTCATATAAACTAAAATAAATTCTAATTTAAAAAACCAGTTTTTAATTATTTTCTTGCTAAAGAATTATTACTAAATGAACTCAATAAGCGTTTAAAGGCAGATTATTGTATGGCTGTAAGACCAAATAAACATCAAGTAAACATAAGTCAGTAAAAATTTTTTTAAATGGTAGGTTAGGATCTTAATTACAGAATACTTAAACATTAAGTTGATTGTACTCGCGATAATAATAAATTCAAAGAAAAGAGGATTCACAAATGGAAATTGGTTTCGCTTACAAGACTATCATTAAAAGGAAGTGGATTTAAAAGCAATTTATATATATTACCAATAAATAAATAAATATATTTTTGTGAAACGACCGTATAAGTTTATTATTTTGCAGAACCACTGCAATAAATTGTTTTTATTATTGTAACACCTGTAATTATTTATTATTACAATGTGTTTTTTTATTTAATGATTAGATTTTGGATCGTTTCGTTTATTAGTTTTAATTCAATAGAAATGTTTTGAAAAGTTTCTTTTTTTTTATCTTACAAGTTGAAAATTGTTTCCTGGTTAGTTTGATGTTTAAGTGTAAGAAAGTAATTATTTCGACACTTTATATCTTTGATTGTGTAATGTCTTTTTTTAAATTTAAATGTCAAAACAAATTTGAAATCTTTTCTCTGATTGTCAGTCTTATTTTATGAAATTCATTATCTAGTAATTATTATATTATAGACAAGCAAAAATATTTAAATAAAGTAGCAAATAAAAAATGCAATTGTATTTTTTTTACGATGCATATTTGAATGTATCTATTGTTGTAGATTTTAAACATTCTAAATGTTTTTCATACCATTTTTCTTCATTTACATAGTTATTATGTGTTGTTTCACAGCAACATTATTCGTTGCGAATTAAGCTAAAACCACTAAATTACATGATTAAATTATGAGAATTTGGATATTCTTAAAATGAATAGAGTTTTTCTTGCATTATAATGTTTTGTTGTTAGTTACTTATAGAATGAACTATACTTTTTAATTATACTCAAAAACCATAACATAAAGAATAATCATTCACTGAAGAAAATATGGATATTTTAAATCTTTCTAATTTCTTGAAGTGTGATAATGTAAAGAATGCGATTTGTATAAATTTTTTCTATCACATCTGATATATATATATATATATATTAGATGTGATAGAATATATATGCGAGTGTTGGGGGCAAAAGTCGTGGCAACTATTTTTTCTCTTGAAGATACCACTCCGGTTTTAAAATGTGACATATACAGACGAAAGGACAAGGTATTTACTATAAGTGTGGACAATGAATAGCACTGAAATATCATAACACACTAATTTAATACGGTAGTATACAGGACAATATGGCCTTTACGGTGTAAAAAGAATGACAACACAGTACACATCAAGTTGACATGACAAACCTGGGTCTACAGACCCTCAATGTAGTCCCCTGACTCTGTCACCACACGTTGCCAACGATGTGGGAGGTGCTGAATACCATCCGCCTCAGCATTTGTCACGCCATGTGAATCGGGTCACATGTTGGTGCATAGCATTAGCAATGTCCTCTCGTGTTACAAACCGCCTACCCCGTATTGGTTCAGTCGGGAGAGTACGATGGATGCTCCAATTCTTCCCATCCCTAACATCGGAGTAGCTGCCGTACACACTCTGCTTTACGTGGTCTTGCATTGTCGTGCAGGATTATTGCACTGTCCACTGAATCCAGACGTTTATCCCGAACGCCACGTCGTACCTGTCGCACTGTGTGGTTACTGTTCTGCCATCAGGAACAAAGTGGTTAACAATGATATCCCTGACGTCATACGTGAAGATTACCATCAATTTGACTAGGGAAGAATTCTGTCTTCTGCCTCCTTGGTGATCCAGCATGTCGCCACTCCACAACCTGACGTTTCAGTTCTGATTCGTATGCCCTGGTCCAAAATTCATCGACGGCAATTATTCGTGACAAGAATTGATCGCCGTCCTGTTGCCAGCGTGCAAAGTGGTCGGAGCATATTGCATAGCGCAACCACCTTTGAAATGTCAGTAATTGCATACCCACCACGATGTAATTTTGCGTAGGTGTAGCTCATTACGCAATATCCATCGTTTGTTTTCATACATGAGCTGCTCGATGACGGCACGTGTCAAGTCGGTCCACACACTGTCCGGTAGTCCGGAACGTTGCTCATCACTGGTTGACACACGTCCATGCTGAAACTTTTCTACCCACCGTGCTACCGTACGGTATGATAGGGCATTATTCCCAAGGGCTTCCACTAATTCACAGTGACATTCCATCGCATTTCTCCCTCAGAGAACGATTATTTTGATGTAAGCGCGCTGCTCTACACGGGTTATTTCCATCACGACACTCACCAACTGATTGATTTCAAAGCCCTCACTGCGCTACTACCAGCTATTACAGAGCCATCTGTGTTCTGTATACACACTATACCGGCAGAACTTCCGTAAGACACATATACGTTTGTGTAAATAACTTGTTCTTCGAGCTCTTTTGCTTACGAGACTCTCAATATCCTTTACCCAAAAAATGATTGGCTCCGGGTGTATACCGATGGTTCTCAGGTGGAGGTGCTGCACAAATTCTGAAGTGGGTGTCTACTGTAGTCTTTTTCTTTCTTTCTTTTCTCCTATGGGACGATTCAGATCAGCATTTGATGGTGAGATGAGGTCATACTGTTGCACTCTATTAATTCTATGTCCCTCGGAACACTTTTCAATTCACACATAGTCAATTTATCAGACTCGAATATCACCCTGCAAGCCAATTAACTCTACTAGAACTCCATATGCGGTAGCCATTCGGAATTGGCAATCTCTTTGCGCTCACTACCTGACAAAAGTAAAAGTATTTACCTTCAGTGGATTCCAGCCCACTGCGGGGAAAAGGAAAACGAAAAAACCGACTTGTTGTCTAAAAAAAGGTGCAACAATTATTCGAAACGCTAATGATGAAGTACATTTTCCCAATTCAAAGTCAGTTATTAGATCAATTTCTAAGAATAACTCTAATAGAATTCAGCCTTGCTATTGGCCATGACTCCCATGTTAGGCATTTACACCTTATAAAAGTTCTTAATGACTCAAGCTGCATCCTCTATAATCAACCGGGATCTATGAACCGTACTTACTTTTTACGCTGCTTTACGCTACGCTCCAAGAGAGTTTGTGGGAACACTGCTAAGAAGCTAGAGACCGAATGGGTCCATAGACTTTTTTCTGTCATTTTATTGTGTGTTCTTTCTCTTTCTTTCTTTCTTTCTTTTTTCTTTTTTTTCCGTCGTTTATTTTATTTCATGCTCCAGTCTTTTGTACCCACCTGTAATGATCTCACTCAATTCTAGGCTAACTATTTATTTCACAGGAAATTCATCAAAATAATAAGTAAAAGGGTATATTCTATAATTACAGTTCACTATCAATTTAGAGTCTCTTTCGCACTCTCTTCCGTTCCTGGGTTTTCCCAGCCAGGAGACCGCGGTACTTCGCGGGCTCGTTATCGCTATCGCTCAAGGGACGTCCGAACCGCTCCCTTCAAAGATCCAGTCTCCTCTTTCTCCGGACTCTCTCGCCCCTTTTATAGCATTTCTTTTTCCTCGTCATCCACCGCTCATTTCTTTGTCGGCCTCAGTCCCCATCCTCATGCTGCCGCCTTCCGGTCTCGGCCTCCCTTGATGTCGCACCCCTCTGCCGCGCCAAATACTGTCTCGCTTCCGCTAGTCCGAAAGAGACGCCAAGGCTGGGTGTACAGTTGTATGTTCTCCGACGTGACGGCGCCTCCGAGTTCTGGGAAAATGGGCACACAATGATAAGGCGCCCCTTTTTGACAGTCCGGTCAGTTGGGCAAAAAGGGTGCCGAAACTCGACCACCCAGCTACGAAATTCCTTCCCAGCAATTTTGGGAACTTCCCGGAATTTTCGCAGCTTCTGTCGGCACGGGATCTGTTGGAAAATAGGGGAAAGAGATATGCTTCGTCACACCACCACATTGGAAATAAAAAAAAAAAAATTAATGTAGATTTTTTAGAGATAATTGCATATTTCCCTTATCATTCGATTAATTTGTCGTAATATATTTATTCATTTATTTTTAATTTGTAGTAGAATTACATTTGTTTTCCCAATAAATATTGAACTCAGTGGCGCAATAAGCCATGATGATGAATGCCTACTGTGCCTATCTCAGTTTACATGATTTTAGGCACTGGAGTGCATGTGCAGATGTTTCAGTCAGGTGGTCAGAATGACGCAATACCCCTAGTTTTCAGTTTCCAAGCAAGCTTGATACTCCTTTGGCGACACACTGAAAGGCCGAGTCGACCTTGCCCAGCCCCGGATTTGAACCCCAGATCTGTGGCGTGGAAGCGCAATACACCACCACTCAGCCACTGGACTTCTTCCCAATAAATCGTAAAAAATATACTTTTACATTTTATTTTTACAAAAACATTTTAATTCTGACCACATGACTTGTGCTTATAGTTTTAAGTGTGTTTTGAGGATTTAGACATACTTCGATCAAAATTAAGCTTATTTTATCGTTTTAAATAAAATCCTAAGCTAAATTTTGGTTTTATTTATCAGTTTTAGATAGTGTTTAACTTAAATTAAGGTTAATGCATTAATTTCTTCAGTTTATGCATTCGTGCTGTTGATGAGCTTGTTTAAAGATAAGTTGATTTTTTTTATTTCAGATGTAGTTTTGTTTTACTTGAATTAATTTTAATGTTGCAATTACTGTGTCAGTTTATTCTTAATCTAAATTGTTTTTCGCTTCAATTAATGTTATTGCTTTAATTTCGTGCCCGTATTATTTTTAAACCAAATTGGCTCGAGCTATTTGCTTAAGGTATCCGACTGGGTTCGGAGAAAATTTTCTAAAATATAATTTAAATAATTATTTATTTGTTATTTTTTAATTAAGTATGTTGCAAAACTATGAAAATACAGCAAGAAGAATTTTTTGAAAGCTTATTTTTCAAAATATTGAGAAATTTGTACCAAAATATTACAAAAAATTGCTCTTTTGCTAACAACTCTAAAACAATATATATATATATATATATATATATATATATATATATATATATATATCAAAAATAAATAAAATGTTTGCAGGAATACAATTATTTAACGTTTAACTCTGCTTTACATTAAAAAAAGCTCAAATTCTACTGTAAAATTAGGAAAACAAGTGTTCGAAATGAAAAAAACCCAGAATTTTCTTAAGAAACTTTTTTTTTCATATACAATTACATTAAAAAATAATTTAATTGAAAAGTTACCCTTAGCTTTTAGCAGAAAGCATTCATTATAATACAAAGAAGAAACTCAATAAAATTCATAAGAATATTTCATTTACTTTCAGAAATATCACTCTTACCGTAAACAATTTTATGTTCAAAAATAACATTCTTCAGAAAATACAAAATAAAGTTTATATTTGCAATAAAACTTTTTAAAGATTTAGGAAGGTATTAAAACTCTCCAGATTTGTATGTTGTGCCTTCCTGAACCTCATACTTCAAACTTTTACATTTTTGAAGGGCCTTTCTTTTTTTACGATACCTTTCCTTATCTAGCTTAGAATGCCTCGTAGAATCAACATTCTCGTTTTGTCGATGTACTAAGAATATCCTTTCATTTCAGAACATAATTTCTTTCCTAACTTTTAAAGTAGAGGTAATAGACCAGCAAATCCAGAATTAAAAAGTATAATTGCGATATAATTTCTTAAACGGAGTGTTTGTAGCTCAACAAAATTGTCTTTCTCGATTAGACTCCACACGACATTGTTAAGACTTTCATTGCAGATCTGAGCTTTCCCGTGAAGACACTTTCTTAGGAGATTTTGATCGCAAAGTTCCTTATAAGTCTTTTTAATAGAATTAATGAATGAATTCTGAAGATCCGTTGATATTTCTATCGACGTTTCTCCAGCAAATTCTGCTCTCTGGAAATCTCTTCTTTTTTTTTACCTCATTTATCTTGTTTTTGGCATGACAACTGTATTTTAATTAAAAATAATTATAACTCTATATAAAAGTACTAATAAAAAAGTTAAAAAGAAATCTAATTTTGAACACAAATGATAAAAAGATAGCAACTCGTTTAAATCAAAACAAACATTGCAATAAATTAACTGTTGCCTATTTGAAGGCCAAATATATCTATTAAAATACTTATAAAATGAAATATAAAAAGCTTACTAAACATAAAAAGAATTCGTTAAAATATTTTAAAAGAATATAAATCTCCTTTTGCCGGTGTAAATCAACCTAAAGCTCACACTTCCGGTTTCGATTTTGACTTACTACCTCAAACAAAAACATCTATAACTCTTTTTCTAATTGACTCAGAATTAAAAGTACGATAGTTTTAGAAAGCTTATTAAACAGGCTACAAAAATAGACTAGAAAAGAAATTTCGATTTTTTTTTGTTGAAAATGATGATTTTAAACCAGTCGGATACCTCAAGAGAGTTTAAAATAGTTATTTGTATGTATTTGTTTTTGAATTTATATATATATATATAGGATTTTGTGATGCACATATTATTTTGTATGCTTGGGTCTTATTTTTAGTTCTCTCCTTTATTTGTCCCCAACTTGGGCATCATTTTCGGGACTTAATTGTTGTAGGTAGTGGGGTTTGGAGACAACTTTCCCAAATTGTGTCGACAAAACAGACGATAATTATTCGATAAGATACATTCACTACAAACAAAATGACGGAGCACAATTTGGCATGTTCAGTGTGCTGTTGTGTTAGGCTTAAAAATACTTTATTTTTATTCTCCGTTATTAAATTCATGAATTGTCGCTCAGCCAGTATGCTGGCTATGACCCTCGGCTTGTCACCGAGTGGATTCGGGTTCGAATCCCGAGTAAGACATGGTTGTATCTTCTTCGGGAAAGAAGTCAGTCTTTCACCTATAATGGATTCCCGTCTCGAAAGGAAAAACAGCGCACCTCTTCTTGTTATATCCTGGGATCATCATCTGTAATAAATGTGTATATTCTTCTATTGTATTGTATGCTTTCTGTTCTTCTTCACTTGTATTTCATATGTTCCCAGGACAAATAACACACGACACAACAACAACCAATACATAGATTTAAGTAAGAATTAGGAAATATTTACCCCTAACAAAACTATGCATATTCGATTCTTACATATTATATCATTGACCATTTTTGCCAAACAAAAATTATCCCCTAACCGTCAACTTAACAAACAAAATGATTTAATTAATTTTAAATACTACAAAGTAATGCTGTGTGGCCATCGAAAAAAATAGCTTTTGTATGGCACTGACACTTCAATAACGCTCTCGGTCGAAAGGAAAATATGTAAGTACGGTATATTTTATCTATTTTAGAGAGCTTTTCTGACTTTCTGTATTTGAAGCCTTTTTTGTAATTTCTTTGTCGGCTTAAGACTGATTTATATTTATTTACCAAGGATGATTAATTTATGAGCTAAACTGTTATATTTTATTATGTTTACAAAAGTGCATGTTGATTGCTTAGATGATTATATAATTTGCTAAGTTTATCAATATTTAAATATGTACCTAGGAATTGCAATACCGGTATACCAGGATACCGAATACCGGTACTTTGAGCCATTTGTACAATTTTGTAATATCGGTATTCACAAGTTTAAATACCATTTCTTCGGTATTTACTAGAATTTTTTTAAAAACTGTCTCCTCTATATGTTCAGGAATCACCACCATAGCAAAATAGTATACATTTTTTTATGCCTCCCTAACGGGTGAAATTAATTAGACTGTGAATATAAAGTTGCATAGTACAATCAAGAGAAATGATAAAATATGTGAACTACTGAAGGAGGTGAGCCAGAACTATCCTATTACAGCTCAGAGCGATACTGCACACGCGCAGTATTCGTAGTCTGCTATTCGTATCTGTGAAAACAAGGTTGTAGTTGTGAAGAAAGTGAGTAATATTTCGATATTTTTTAAATTGGTGAGTTTGTTATTCATATTGTATTTGCATATCATACTTTAGGGTTCAAAATACTTTTTAGATTCGTTATATATATACTTATAAATAATAACCCATAAGAACGAACAAGCATAACTTCAAAGAACATAAAAAAAATCAGTTGATAATACTTCGGTTTGGTTTCATTGTTTTTATGATCAAAAGAATATGTCGGCAGAATGTAAAATATTTTTAAGAGTTATTAAAGTGGATGGAGGAAGTACAGAAGCGGACTCCAGACGCATTTTAAAACGAAACATGATACAAATTTGTTAAAGAGGAAAATATCTAATTTCGATGAGGATACAAATTTAAGCACAGTTTTTAAGCCCATGCCATTAGGGATTTTAGATTATCTTAAAAAACTAATAATAATTTGGATGAAAATGACAGCATTAGATGGTTTGGAATTTCGAGTGTTTTGCACTTCTACTGAATTAAGAAAATCACTATCCGCCAGAGCTTTTAAAAATTTACCAGCATCGATTAATACTATAAGAGAAAAATTTTATAAAATACAGTAACGGGGTTTACGCAATTCTTTGAAATACGAGTTAATATAATTAAAAGTAAATGTGTGGTGAAAAATTTAGTCTTACATTTTAAGAATAGACGAGTGTAAGAAATAGATGCTATTTAAATATAAATATTCATTCAGAAAAAAAATTTGCATTATAGGACTTACACATGTCTCGGGAAGTATGTTAGCCGAAAAATGTGTAGAAGCACTTAAATCTAAATTAGCGAAATAAAAATCTCAAATAAATCAAAGAAACACATCTGCGTTTTCTTTCTTCTAAAATCTCTACTACCGGTATTAAAACCGGTATGCCGGTATTAAGATCTGAAAAATACCGAATGCCAGTATTGAACTTTTGGTCTGATATTGAAATCCCTATATGTACCCACTGTAGCCCAGTGATTATGGTCGTGAACTCGTGGCCGCTTTTGTCAGATCAAACGTTCGAGTCCTGGTGCCACTGAAGACCCCCCGTGTAGAAAGACTGGTATATATTAAATCCATCGTGGCTCGAAGTCCTCATATTGGAGGGGAGTGGAACTTAGGAGAGTAAGGTTCCAGCTCAGATATCATCCTCGTCAGTTGAACGAGACTGAAAATTGCAGGTCCTTCGTAAAAAGTCCTTGCTTTGTTTTAAAGTGTGATGTAAAGAAAAATCAAATAGAATATATATTTAAAAAAGGAAGAGTTTGTGGAGGAGTGGCATAGGAAAAAATGCGAAAAGGTGCAAAAGTACCAAATCTGGTGCATAGTATATAGTAATATATATTATGTGATGGTGAGCAACTCGGATCGAATTTTTAAAATGTGCTTTAGATTTTTTACAAGAATTCAATGTTAAAATGATTTCGGTGTGCTTTTCTGCCTAGTTCTACAACGAAAACTTAACATAATGATTCTTAAGGCCGTATCACACGTACACGTTTCAAGCAATTTTTCGTTCAATTCGTGCATTTACTCAGTTGCCATAGCAACCGCTTTAGAACAATTTTTTGCAAGCGAGCTCAAAAAGTTGTTCCAAATAAAATTGCTTGAAATTCCAGTCAATGGGGTTCTTCGGCGCCCTACGTCATAAACAAGATGGCGGCTCCGGTTTTGTCTAACACTTCAGATATGCCGTATAATATTTTAATGGTGTATAATATTTTATAACGGCGTATAATATTTTAAATAGAATGGTGCTCTATTTTTAGTTTACACCCATCAGCAATTGCGCAAGCGAAATGAAAGAAATAATTTTGGATGTTTATTTTCCGAAGCAGAAAAATCGGCGAGTAATTTTTCAATGTGGAGATAGAGTGCGGCTGACGTCAGAGCGTGTCGTTTTG
The DNA here is from genome assembly GCA_019973955.1 of Trichonephila inaurata madagascariensis. Taxonomy (NCBI): domain Eukaryota; kingdom Metazoa; phylum Arthropoda; class Arachnida; order Araneae; family Nephilidae; genus Trichonephila; species Trichonephila inaurata. The sequence goes on along the minus strand of BMAV01016968.1, from coordinate 28,212 downwards.
TTTACGGCAACCCTTCCCCCTCAGATTCGGCCAAAAATTGGACGAAAAAATTGCATGAAAAATATACGTCTGATACGGCCTTTACACTGTCTGTGAAATCCGAATTTTTAATAAAGATTAACTTTGTCTGGAGAATGTGATCTATTCAGCCAATTTTGGAGTCGGTTTGTGTGATTTTAGGATACTTTTTATCATATGACTTTTTTGGCTTTTTTTTAAAAAAAATCTTTGCATATATTCGCTTGCTGTTTGTAGTAGAGTTATGACTCTTTTTCGAATGGATCCTCGTTAAGAAAGTATTATCTCAAAGATCCACACAAAATATTTAGGGTACTTTCGTATTAGCGACACCGCAGCAAAATTAGTACAACAGTATCGTGCCTTGATATCAAAATAACAAAGATTCTAACGTGTTCCATAAGAAAAAAAAATCAATCAGATTTTGATGGAAAATGGTGCAAATCGCGTGGCACTAATTTGGCATCTGGTGACACTAATTCGTAAGTATCAGAGTTATTTAGATTATTAAAGGGTAAGTCACATCACATTTTTTTTCTAAATTATTCTAAATTTTTTGATCGATCGTCTTACACCGGATTCAACACGTGAGCCTTCATTAAAAAAAATTTATACAAATTAGCTAAAGATTGATGAGTTTTATGATAAAAATTCACCCATGCGAAGAATGGAAACTGCAGCTAGTCATCGACTATAATAATTGCTTTGATGCAGTTTTTGATTAGTAATAATAATTTAAACTTTGAAAGAAAATGTGTTATTCTTTTATTTCATTACATAATTTATCGAATTAAATCATACTAGTAGTTTGCATCTGACTATCAATAATTATAGGATCCGAATTCTGATTACTGTAAACACTATGGTGCCGAGTTTTTGCAAACGGATCTGCGCTTTAAGTATTTTACTTGGTCTAATATGGAATTTAGGAAAGTGAAGGGTCAACTCACAGGTGCCATTATAGACACTTGCTCCTGACACAAAATTATGGATATACAAGATGCTAATTTTGTGCACTAGCCATGTGAGGCGGGTACTACAATGAAAATAACGTTTATTAAAAATAATTCATAATAAATGGACAGTTAGATAAAGATGTTTTTTTTTTCTTTTTATATTGAAAAATGTATACGCATAAATACTTAAGGGGGCATAGTACCTTGCGAGAAAAAAAATTGTTCGTTGCCATATACATGTTACGATTCATCATAAGTTAACAAATTTTGCTAATTTTGATATGAATTTTATATATTATCTAAAACAATGTATAAACTTTAAGAGAACTAGAGAAATTTTGTTCTTAAATAAATACAAATTTTTTAAAAAAAAGATAAATATATATAATATGAAATTTAAAAAAAAAAAATTACTTACCTCCTGTTCCCGCAAGATAATTTTTAAATTATACACTTTAGAATCTCAATTTTTGCATTAAATTGAAGCTAAATGTAACCTTTATTCTGTATACCACTTAATTGAAAGATATCTTGTATTTTAATATTTTTTAAAATTAAAAAAATCATAAAAAATAATTTTTTTAAAAATTTCAATTTTTATACAGTTGCAAATCAAAATGTATTAAACCATAAAACATAATTGTGGCATACAGAATAAAGAAATATGACTAGAATATGCATACCAATTTTTGTAGCTCTAGAGTAAAAACTTTTTTTACAATCTTGCGGGAAAGTGTAAAAAATTGAAACTGAGAAAATCAAGTTTAAAGATTGACATTTCAATATTTCAAATAAAACTTAATACATACTATTTAAAATGATCCTGCTTCATATGTAGGACCTTCTAGTTCTGTAAAATGCTCATTCGTGGCTTTTTTTCTCATTCTGCTAGCCCTACGGGCCTCTAATGTATACGATCTTGATTTAATTTCAGCATTTTTTATGCGTGTATAATTGGCCTTAAAGGCAGAGGTAACAGTAAAATGTCCTATTTTAAATCCAAGAGCTTTCATTATCCTTATACGTCCCGTCATCCCCTCATTAAACATCACTATTGCCTCATTTACTGCTATGTCTACAATATTTTTAGATGACCCAGAAGTTTTGGGGCAGTACTTCCAAACAGTCGAGTTGAACGACTCATTAGCGTTTTGCGTTTTACCCCCCACACATTTTTTCAGCAATTTTGGTGCAGATAGTTCTGCTATTATAGGCTTTATTTCATCCATTATGGCAATTGGCACAGTATTATGTTTGAATGAAGTAGCACTATATTTGTAGCAACTGCCTTTTGATATTTGCACCACGAAGTATCACCAATTGGGCAGAAGTGATACATAGGTTCCTCATCAGTGGACCTATAATGACAATAAATTGCCCATATGGCCTGACGCATATCACTGACAGAGCTGTTATTCTGTCTAATAGCATTGCCATAATAGGTGGTAATTGTGTCAATTAACTTATCAGTCAGACGATTTTTACCGCTGATAGTCTTACCGTCTGATAATTTTTTGCCACGATTCATTGTTTTTAATTTTCGCAGTCTAGCACCCATACGCTTTTGTATGTGGCCAACACATTCAACTTTTTCAATAGAATATGGTATTGTCCTTTCAAGCTCTGGGAAGGTTTTTGTGTCCCCATCGCCGATATACTTAGTATATTTCGCATTTCGCTGTGGCACCGATCTTTGAAATATTTCCTTCATCCCGTCTACTTCCATTTTACTGGAAGAACCAATATGGTTCTTCACACAGTGTGGTTGATGTTTCAATTTCCACTCTTCATGTGAATGTCCAGATTTTGGACCTCGCCATTTTTCACATCCTTTACAATATGAAGAGAGAACAGCAACATCAATCACTTTACCCGTAACATCTCCAATGACACTACACACACCAATACGTAAAGTGTGTCCACGTGTTTTCCACGTACCGTCACCACTGACACAGATTTCGTTGCTTCCAGAAGCTGATACTTCTTCTTTCGCAGCATTTTTCATGGAGTCGTCTGCTACTTCACGACTGGCCAAATTTATTTTTCGCAGGATCCTTTCGTATGACTTTTGTGATACTGGTGGTGGCAAATCCATTGCTGTGCAAAAATTCTTTATTCCACAAAAACCTAGCCCTACTGTGCGCATAGCATAGGTTATTCATGTATTTACTTCATAGTCCTTACTTGAAGCAATAACTGAGGAACTTTTAAAAGTGGTCAATGTACTGCATGAGTTGCATTCAACATAAAACTCAGACACCAATCCATACAAAGTCTTTTCTTTTAGAACTGCTTTAGTATTGCAGTTAGGACATATTAAATATTTAGATAGTTCAGATAATAAAATATCAATGTTTATCAATCTATATCCATTAGATTGATTGAAATTTTTAACTTCCTTGTCAAGATAATTTTCTTTGCACAATTTCTTAGCTGAAGCAGATATGCAGTCAACATCAAGCGTATCTGAAACTTTGCGAGTGTATTGGTTCGCATGAAAACGCTTTCGTTTTCGGCGATAGTCACTGCCTCTACGTTGAGCTTTACTAAACATTTTTTAGTAAATAATAAGATGCAAAAAAAACTTCAATCAACAAAAATTTAAAAAGCTTACGAATTACGAGAATAACGAGAGAAAATTCATCAAAGCAGCAGTAAACAGTATGAAATACAAATGTAAACAAACAATACTTGGAATTAGGGCGGTGCTGAGTTGCAAACTTCCTTCACTAATTAAAAATAGATCAAATTGAAAATTAGTAACAACTGGGGAGAAAATAATTTTAATAACGCCATCGATTTCAAAACCGAAACTAACGAACATGGTTTGTTTACATTGGGTTTAAATGGACAATCTAGTGCTGACGTTTGATAATTTTTATTGCTATTGCCGTAATTTTGGTCCGATTTTCACGCGGTTTGTTTTAAAATGCTCCTAACAGTCTGTATTAATTTTTAAAAATATTTTTGAAAAATGGATTTTTTTGCCGTTTAAAGGTACTATGCCTTCTTAAGTTTAATATTTTTTTCTTTATTTATGTATTCAAAAATTTATTTAAGATATTTTTGATCTTCCGGAAATGTAACATTGGATTTTATTAAATTCATATTTTTACCTTTAATAAAATCAGTTTTTAAGTAATAAGTAATATCAATATTTGGCTGGAAGTTTTTATATTTGGAACTCGATCGACCATCACAAATTAAAAAACAAATATTTCTCGTATTTTACAACTCGAATTTATTTATCCTCCCTTATCCTTTCTTGTTTAAATTAAATGTGTGATTAACTTATAATTAAGAATTTATTGTTAATTAATAATGATTAAACATGATATAATTAAGAATGAATTGAAGGTTCTTAATGCATGTAAAATATAAGTTGTAGAACGATGGAAAATATAGAGAATAAATATGTCTATTCTACAGTTCAAACAACGGGTACTTATCTTTTTTTTTAATGTTCAGGTTTTTAAAATAGGAAACAAATTAAAAAATAAGAACGAAAAGTCAATAGTCACGTTGACCCTCTAAAATTATGTTCCAGTTGAATGCATTGATCCTTAGTGTCAAATTTTATTTTTAAAAATGCATAGAATAATATTTTTAATAATAAACTTTTTGATTTTTTTGCTTAAAAATTAACTATTCCTTCATAAATATATGTGCAACAAATAAAGCTGAGAGCCGAGTGTTAAAGAAAACCTATTATATAAAAGAATTTGAAAAGTATATATCCGCTTGATAAATATACTATGTTACAATATTTTATATTGAGTGTGCATAAGAAAAAGTGAAAAAGTTATGCTAATACAATAAATATGTCTTTATATTGACAGCTAGAATTTCAAACATGTATTTAGTTTCCTGATTCTATCACGATTTCAACCTTTAGAACGTCTGTCTTTATTTAAATGCCTTGAAAAATAAATCTTCGTATGTTAATGCCGTGCAAATGAGCTTAGATAGAATATTCAAGAAGGGAAAACTGCATCTCTGAATTTATTGAGGTTGAGGTTATATGCTAATTCTTTAATTTAACCCTCTAATTACGAGAATAAAGTAGTTTCTATAAAACGCGAAGTAGGATAAAATTATACAAAACTTAAATTTTAATGTAAAAAAAAACTTTATTGTAAAAAATATGGCTATGGATTATTTTTATTCTCGTATATATATTTTTCACCTTATAAATAGTTCTTCTTGACAAGTGTTTTATGGCACGGTTCTCTCTTACTCTGAGGAATGAAAATACGAGTATTATTTTCTGCTAAGCAGAAGTATGCTTTGCATTAGTTATATATAAATTTATTCTCTTCTACTAATTTAAACAACAGTAAAACCTGTTTTTTAGCGGATAGATAAGGATCGCCTAAAAGAAACCGTTAAAAAAAACAAATATGCGAAAATATAAATCCATTAATACTTACATATAACTAACAACTTCACGGACATACTACAGAAAAAAAAATTATGCGGTGAAGAGGTACCGCATAAAAAAGTAGCGTATAAAAAATATGTCAATTATTTACAAAATTTATGAGAAAGTACTTCCAAACACACAAAATAAATAATTAAGTTTCACAAGGAAACAGTTCAAAAACATTTAATTTCTCATTGTATACATCAGGGATGGCGAACGAATGGCACGTGACACTATATTTTGGCATGCCAGTGATCAACATTTTTTTGCATTTTATTTCAATTTAACAAAGTTCACTCTGAAGTATTACGAACAAACGCGAGTGATCTGTCGCGGAACGGCTGGGAGCACACTCGTTTGTTATTGTCTTGCCTTAGTTACGCCGTGGACTACAGTTGCTTATGATGCAAAATTTGTCTTCGCATAGCATAGCCAATTTCGTTGACAAAATTGTATTTTAAAGCTTATTTGTGTTATATTTACGAGTTTTAAATGTTATTTAACATGGCTAGTTCAGTAAAAGAATAAAAAGTGCAAAATAGTAAGTGTAACCGAGAATTTCAAACGTGGTGAATCTATAAATATGGCATTATTAGTAAAGGCAAAAAAGCGGTGTGTGTTTTATGTTCGGGAACAGTGGTATGCACAGCATCGTCTGTAAAATGGCATTTTAAAACGAATCACAAATCCTCTTGTAAAAAAAGTAAACCACAACAAAAATAATTAATTGCTTGTAAACATTAGGCAGATGTCTCCACTTCAGCATGCATTCTGCTAAAAGTAACATCTTACAATCCTAATATAAGTTATTTATCCTCCAATCTGGAACAACAGAAGTCACACTAATGTTACTTTAAATTGAATTACACGTACAACTAAAACATTTACAACTGTTAAAGGTATTTTTTCGTAGTAAATAAAGAGTTTTGAGTTGTTAGTATTTAGTTTCATAAACTTTCCAAAATAATAACAAGTCAAAATTATTTGACGGCACGTCCATATCTCATTAAACAATTTTTAAGATCCATAAAGTCGTTGATCCATAAAGGTTCGCCACCCCTGGTATACATGAAGAAACTTTCAAAATGCTCATACATAATTCATTGCTACTCATCGTAATTTAAAGCTCACAACTTCCTGTGATGAATTAGTTCAAAATCGCTTTCGTCACTTGAAGATACAATTTTAATTGATTTATTTTTTGTCACCATAAAGTAAGTGATAAGTTTTTTTGTGACGACGGTCGGTTTGTCAGTTACTTATGAACATCAAGATAACCTGATATGCATAATCGAAGCACCTTTAAGAATTTCAAACTCCTTTCGGAATTGATATCTATTTTATGAAATGCTTTTCCAATATGTTGGAAAGCTGGATACCTGTATATATTTTATACGCTCTCAAAGAATCTAATTCTTCTTTTCTGTCTTCATAATCTGTCAAATTGTTGATAATGTCGCTGTCATTGTGAGTTTTGTCTTCAATCAAGTACGTGCTGCTAGTGCGTTGAGAGAAAGCAATTGAACGTGCATTTTCGAGAGACTCTTTATAACCAATGAACAGAGAGAGTGATTTCAAGTGTATAATGAAGTGTATATTGATAGAAAACATTCCAGTGGCACCCAAACCGTTGAAATTCATATACCGCATAAAAAAATCGCATAAAAAATCGTACGAAAATAAAATCGCATAAAAAATCGTATGAAAATAAAATCGCATAAAAAAGGACGGCACAAAAAAAAAAAACAGGTTTCACTGTACTACTACTACTACTCTTAAGATATAGTTGTGTTTCTCTGGTTCGATTAGTTTCTGTATTATAGAATGTAATTATAGAACTAAACCAATGACTAAACTTTTTTTGTTGTTGTTGCTGCGGTGCACTTTTAACAATATTGAAATTTGGCAGCATACTAACAATAAAGCAATTTTAAAAGAATTTTTTACTTATCTATAATACACTACATGAAAAACAGCTTATGATAATAATTTTCAATGTTAAATAAAATGATATGTACGACAAAGACGACAAAATAGTTTTTGAGTAATTAATTACTAATCAATTGTAATAATACATTTAATGCTAAATTTGAGCTTGACGGTTTTTGGTAATTTCATTTATATTTGGTCGTATCCAAATGATATTTCCTGTCTCATTTCTTCATGTACATTTAAAAGTGTCAACCATTTTTGCATTCTTATATTTGTTAATGCTGAAATTTTGAACTCATGCAAATAAGATGTAGAAAGTTGTAACAATATTTTTAAAGTTTATTTTGTGGCTATTATGAGATAATTGCCTCTCATTTTAATCCAAAATGAATTGACTACTTCGATTGTTTTGAAATGAAATCTCTATTATTACAGAGCAAAATTAGTTTTCCCTCTTCATTCAAAGTTAATTCATATACAGATGTATCCGTTATCACACAAATGGATTACCAACGCAATCAATTTTTAAGTTTAATAAACCCCTAATACTCTTAGTTTATTTTTATAAAACGGCTGAAGGATTCGGTTCCGGATATTATTTTTTTCTTAGAGTATAATTAATAAATTAAAAAAAAATAAAATTAATGCCACTCAACAAGTGGCGTGGCACGGTGGTTGAGTATAACTGAACTAAACAATAGACACCGTAATACTTTGAGTGTTATACGTTCTGACTTTTTGAAAACAAATCACGACATGATTCAGTTGTAAAGGTTAAATATGCTCTGAATATTTAATTTCATTTCTTTTCTCAGATGCAGTGTTCTTGCTGAAAATAAACGTTTAAAAATTCACATATTTAATGCTCATTTTATTGGGGCTTCATAAACTATATATTTATTCTAAGAAAAAATATTAATATTTTAGGTATTATTTATCAGCGAAAAACAAATTAAAAATAGTTAAATTAAATCAGTTACAATTAATAATCTAAAAATAAAATTTAATTAAAAGCTTATAATGCAAAATATTAATTCGTTGACAAAAGTTAATAAATTATGTCACTTTTTACAGTCAAAAATTAAATATGAAAAACTTTTATTTATTTCCCAAGGGAAAAAAATCATTTTTAAATTAAGTATTCATAAATTACATATACTAATATGCTACAATTTGCTAATAAGTAATATTTAGGTACAGAAAACTTTAAAGTTATTGAAAGATATACTATTTAGCTTTAGAAAAAAACACATTAGCTATGTAAGTTTAATATATAGCAAAATAATAATAATAATAATATATTAGCTTCTCATTTGTTAGAAAATTCACAAGTTCATCTTATTTTTGTTAAGATTCTCCCTGAAGTAAATTCATTTGTTTGTTTTATTGTGTATTATAGCGAAGTAAAACATATAGATAGATAAAACCTATAGTCAACAACAATTAATTTATTCATTTAGAGATGTCATTAAAATTTATAATTCAACCTTTCATGTAAGTTTTAGTTCCATTTTCCTTTTTAAATGATAAATAAAGAGCTTGATTATTTATTTGTACTTAATATTTTATTTTTTTATATCAAAACGTTTTTCATTTCCTTGAGTCTCCTAGAATGGTGTTATTGTGTCCCAAAGCAATATTATTATACCTAAATATAGGTATTCATTTGAGGTAAGTAAATTGGGCTTACCTTCTTTAAAAAATCCGGGATCTTTTTATCTTCTTTTTTCGTTCGGGGGAGGCATATTAAATCACAATGAATCAAATGAAGAATCCTAATCTTGACATACACTCATCTATTTTTAATTTTAAACACATATATATATTAGTTACATAATGACTACGCGACAAAAACGAAGAAACACATAACGCGCGAACAGCAAAACAGTTAACAGCCAACAGAGAGAAAAAAAAACATGACATCATTTCACTTCATTTCATTCCGTGCGGGCTTGCGCAAAACGGAAATACAGATGGGAGTTTCGCATTTCGCAACAGGTGTCCCTTACAAAATTAAGAATCCCAATATAGGACTTCTAGCACTATTAAAAAGCATGAAAAAATTTCTTTATCAAAGTCTAGAAAACATAAAATACAATGTCGAACCCGATTTAACGAATCTCTATTTAACGAATTTCACGATTTAACGAATTTTTGGTTTTCCCTGATTAAAATGGAGGCAAACCCCCCTAAACAACGGAGCCCCCCCCCTTTTTTTTGTTAATTTAGATTAGAAAAAACTGGATTTCTTCTAAGTAATAAATTTTGACTAAGTAGGGTGCAACCCGTTATTTTCGACTTTACTGGTGTAGATGTGTCATGAGTGAAACCTACCACTTGAGTTTTGAATAGGATAGGGAATTCCTTCATCCATTCCCACTCCACAGTGCAGGGATATCTTAGAAGATTTTACCATTTGCTCTCTTTCTAGAAAGAAGAGAGGTTTATTAAATGCACGGGTTTGCAGAAAATTTTGTTTTTGAAATTGATTAAGCAGGGCAGATTGTCGGTAACAAACGCGAAGTGACTTTTATACAGAAATTGATAATGAAACTCTTATCAAAACTGTGGCATTTTCTAATTCTTTACATTGTTTGTGAAAACATACCTCATAC